>JAHPZR010055884.1:0-37500 GCA_019787425.1 Platygyra sinensis | reverse complement strand
CATTTGTGGTTAGTTGTTCACCCCTTAAATTACAGGTTAACCATATCTGCCGAAAAGTTACAAAAGTAGAACTTATGCTAATAAATCGCCTGTACAGTTACTGTCTTTTTATTGGTTAAAACACAGGCAAAAAAAAATAACAAATATTACTTTCTCCTCCCTGAACGCTTTCACAAACACTAGCTTCTGGAAACTCGTAAGGCGATCGGATAAACCGGAATGTTCTTGGCCTTCATCAGTCGCCTCTGTGCTTTCACTTGTTGCTGTAGATCTGCCATCATTGTCCTCTTTACTCCCCGATAGTAATGGGGCGTTTGGACACGCCTAGAACAAAAAAGAGAATTTTCCTCGACGTTAATGCCCTAGCTACTGCAGTTTTAAAATATATAAAAATCGTGTCATTGATTTTCAGCCATTTTTTCCGCACAGGAGAAGTAAACGCTTTGGTTGTTTGGGTGTAATGTGCCAGGTGATTATCATGTTTTGACGCAAGTATCAAAGTATCACAGACAAAACTTAGCGTCTACTCTGCAGTCCATTATTACACACACTCTGTACCTCAACTGATCCAATCTTCACAACAACAGGTTTGCTGACTATTTCCTGCTTTAAATCACTAAAAGCTGGGAGGGAATCCTAAAATTTCCAAACAAAAGAATAATGTCAAAAGTAAACACATAACAACAGGAGTTACAAAGCAGTGTACGAATATGGAATAGAAATAAAAACAGATGGCCACCACCTGAGGAGAAATGCTTACAGTTAAGGACAGGCCTGACGATGATGCAAGAGGCAAACCTGACCTTGTTGTGTGGGTCAACCAGCGGGTCCACTCCCCGATGTAACGAAACAAAGGTTATTCATTTTGTTAAGTCTCCATTGCAATACGATTTTGGAAAACTTTTAAAACAAGTCTGAGAAAGATTTTAAAACGCCAGGTGCACGTTTAAAGCTCAGTACGTCCAGTTTCCAGTCGCTTTTCAAATATTTATCATCAAAGTCTTATCCGCTCTCGTTTGGTTTCTTGTAATCTTAATACCTCTTAAAGCGCTTTAAGTGAAAATATAAACGTACCTCCAAGTCGCAACAAGTACTCCAGGTATGTTCCGCTAGCCAAGGAAGGTCTGGCTTCGGTGGGCGTTCCTATTATGAACGAAACGGTAGTACATTAATTTTGTTAAAGTCCTTCTTAATACCTACCGTTCGAAAGCAGTGTTGTACGTATTTACATGTTCCCCTCTCGCTTCTCCGCCAAGCGTGAATTTTAGACACGTGTATCCTTTTTGCATGTGTTAAACGTGTTTATCATGCTATGGAGAGTGATCCGACTGAGCGTGTTTATCTCTATCAAGTTTATCCCTCGTGCGTCTGTACTGGGCGTGTCTCCCTGCCATGTGTCACTGTGCCATTTGTCTTTTACCACTGAGTCTCACCTTGTCCAAGCTTCCACTTCCTCTGAGGAAAAAGTTCCATTCCGCATCTGAAATTTCGTCCCTTTGACGCATGATTTCACCACACAACATAAACGAGAACACCAGCTTGTCCTTTTCAAACAGGCCTCTGAAATAAATATACCAGTAAACACACTTTTAAGTTACAAGCGACAGTAGTTACCAGAATGGAGACCATAACAGGAGATCATAACTTTATAAGACGCGCAACTAAACAAACAGGTCAACGACCAATCTACCAACATCTTAGCTTGAAGACGAGTGGCGGTATGAGCGTTAACAGTAGCTAACCCTGGTAACGGATGACAACAACAGCAAGAACAACGACAACAACAAAGCACTTACCGAGCTACGTTTGTATAAACAGAGTTGGTGCAGTTAGTGAGAAGTATTTCAAGCCTCTTGTCCAAGTCATCTGTCTTTTCGCTGTTCTCGATACAAGAGTTGAATAACTGAAGGAAAACACAACTCATCATTCATGAGATAATATAATTATCACTGAGGTGACATCACACAATGTGCTCGCAGTATGGTATGAAACTGCGTAAAGGAAGTCTTCTTTCAGTACTAGTGGATATCATTTCAACACCCTTATGTTACGAGTTATGCTACTGTCAGTTAAAACAATTCTATCTGCTACGCGATGAAAAAGTAACAACTTCTTTGTTCTATTTTCGATGATGTAGATATTTAAAGGAGTTAGTTGTCAATACATCATTACCTGTTTAAAGTATTTGAGAGAGTACTGGTACATAGTGTCCACCTCAGCCATGCTAGCCACAACAAAGTACATGACAGAGCCACGTGTGGCCACTGGACGGTACTTCTCACGAGCGGCTGTTATCTTCTCCTCAGTCATTTCAGCCTCTTTCAACCGAGTACTAATCACTCCTGAGGTGACCTGGGTAAAAGGAGCAAGGAGTGTTACGGAATCTCAAATCAGGGCTGACTGTAAAAGCTTATTTAAGGACATGCCTGCTTTTCTTAGCGCGCACACTTTCTGTGCATGGTTTAAGCACCAAATCAAGTTTAATGAACGAATGAATATACGAAATTTCATATATTTGAACGGCGGAGAATGATATGAAGATATAATTGACCATCGCAGTTATGCACACAACTTAAGCAGTTGTGAAATTAAAGCCTAAAAAAAATTCAGCCTGAACGGGATTCGAACCCATTACCTCTGCGATACAGTGCAGTGCTCCACCAACTGAGCTATCAAGCCAACTAGGAGCTGGTCAGTTTGAGAGCTCGCGATTGACCCGTAGATGGTGAAGAATCTAAGTGAATATATGGAATTTCATATATTTGAACTGCGGAGAACGATATGAAGATATGATTGATCATCGCAGTTATGTGAGGATCAAGTTTCACAACTGCTTAAGTTGTGTGCATAACTGCGATGATCAATCATATCTTCATATCATTCTCCGCAGTTCAAATATATGAAATTCCATATATTCACTTGTATTCTTCACTTCTACGGGTATATTACGAACTCACAAAGTGGCCGGCTCACAGACAGGATATCGCTAACTAGTAACTGTTAACGTCTTCCACCTGAAAAACTAGCTATTATCTGTCATAAATTATACTTAAACCAACTATACCCATGTACCTACAGATGGTGCAGTACACGCAACACGTGCGAGATACGCAAATGTTGTACTTACTGGGGAGGTCACGGGAAAAAAAAATGCAACGGGCACCGTAAAAACTTTCAAAGAAGAACAATAACTTTAAAAAACGCGTGCTTACCTATACATGTTATGCAATGAAATGCAAGTGGCAGGCCTGTTCAACACTTGATTAGTTTCTGGTTGTGAGGAATCGCTATTTCGACTGTATTTTGGCTGAACCAGAGGAAGGCTGTCAAGAGACGCTAAAAGCGCTGTTGCAACGATTTTGTTATTAAAAACATACCAAAAGGGGCTTTTATGTAACCATTTACCACGAGGTTTTTAGATCTTTATAAATATGTTTGCTTTACTCTATGTGAGGGCGAATTCTAAGGAAATCTGGGAAGGAATATGCGTGACTACCCCAGTTTTCTTTGTGGATTCCAATAGTTCTTGCAAAGATCTATTTTTTACGCGTGGTCCTAACCTAGCGCTAAAACCTTTGTATTTAGTAGGCATCGTCCTTAAGACGGTCATGGAGCTAACCTTTGACTCGTTTAGAGTGTTAATAAGCACTTCATCGTCGAGTATGTTTCCTTCCGAGTGGAATAAAAGTTTAAGTATCCTGTCCTCGATGGCCTTCAACTGGTTTTTATCAGAGTTTATTCGTACAATAAGCTGATTTCTCTGATCTTCCAGATCTGGCCTTTCAAGACGAACAACATCACTGCAACGACAAAAAAAAATACATTTGTATTCCTTTGCCTCTTTCGGCAGTATAATAATATATTTCCAATTTATGTTTCAAAAAACTTTATTTTGAAAACAAAACAACTTAACGACCAATGCACTTTAAAAACTGAAATTAAGTAATCGATGAAATTATCATGTGATTACAGTTAAGACGAGTATTGAAAAAGAAACCCTGGGCACTAGTTAAGCACGCTTGGATGTCTGGGATCAGTTAGAGAACAAGATGACACCTTAGCGTTCTTAATGAACTCTTGTCTCGACAATCAAGACAAAGCCCTTCATTATTTGTAACGTGAAATTGATGAATTTTTTGTTTAATGCCACTTTCAGCTTCCGGAAGCAATTGTGTGACCAAGTTTCCATTCCACTGTTACACAATTCGATGATAGAAACAAATAAACAAGCAATCATTAATCAGAGTGATGACGTCATTATACCTGAGCAGTTGATCCTCCAGGCCTGACTTGGTGACAGTGAAGTTGATGATTGTTACCTTGATGCATACTTCTGGCAGATAGTGAGGGTTCGCCAGTTTAGTTGTCATGTAGAACCTTCAAGGAGAAGGAGACAGCACAGTTACAAATGCATGTCATTATATATTTTTGATTTGTTCTACAAGCGGAAAAGATGAACCTTATCTGCAATGCGATTGGCTACCCGAGCGAGTTATTGCATACTATGTCTCGCTAGAAAAATAGTGGCCACAAGCCATCTTTTATTGACTAAGGCTATTCAGTCAACATGGCTGGATATTGAGGTCCACCTTTTTGCGCGAGTTTATGGACCTCAACTGAATCTTGGGGCACGAACACGCAAAAAATGATCTTGGCCAAGCCATCTTGACCTCACTTTCAGAAAACAACCCATTTATTCTTTTTTCTTATTTTCAAGACTCAACGTGATTTATGTTCACATCATATTGCACGTAGCATAACACAAACTGCGCGCAATTAACTCAACAACCACCATAATATTCAACAGTAACAGACATACTTGAAGTTCTTGTCATAATCAATATCACTGTCACCAAGACGGATCAACAGTCGACCACCCTGCAAGAGAAAAGACCAATACCATAAATATGTGATGCGGAAAAACTACAATCGTCTTTACAAAGTGAATAATAAAACCGAGAATTTAACCGGAAGAGTGATTATTGACTCTTAAAAAATAAAACAAGAATTGATCCTTAGAAAAGAAATACTAACTCTTGATAATGAAGCATCGTGGAACAGGAAGAGATCTGGCTGGGATGGACGAGGAGACTGATCCCGCGTAAGGGGCGTCACGGATATGTTTCTGACAGTCTAGTTCTCTTGAACGCAAAGGGTTTTCGTTTGCCCGTCGTACTTTGTAAGATACATCCTTTGAGTTAACGAGCTTGAAACTAAAGTGTACGCTGACAAGTTGAACGTTCTGGTCATTTCTCCATAGGGTACGTAGAATCTAATAGTACACCTTAAGGTGGCACAAAACAGTTTCCAGCACTTTCCGATGTTTTAGGCGAGCAACACAAAGCGCGCGAACTTAACATCATGCACCTTGGTCATACATGATTGATTGTCCTTGACATGGGTAATGTATAATCTGCATCTATATGACATCACAGGCGTTGATTTCGAAAGTTCACTGTACGTTTTCGGCCAATTAGGAAAAAGATAGTGAGTTCAAAGTATAATAACTGTCTATAAACCGGCTAAAGACCTATGAACACTAAGCATGAGTCATTATAAAGTATGATTGCTTCATAGAAAGCTGTATTGATCCACTCTTACCTGTACGAAAGTCTGTTTTAACAGGATGGGTTCTAGAGCAGGGTCCAGTGTCTCGCCGACTTCCTCCAGTAGCACAGGCATACCAATGCGAATACAGTTCTCAAGAGTGCGCAGGAAGTTCTGGTCAGTCAATTTGATCACTTTTAGACCATTCTTCGCTTCTTTTGCTCGGATCCAACGATTGGCCTGAACATTTTAACAAAAGGAAAAAACAATGATTGCAGAAAGTATTTCTGGGAAAATTTCTTGTCAACTAACCTTCCTGTAGCTTGAAGCCTAATTAAGTTATCATATCAATTTTCGTTAACAATATGCCATGTTCTTACAGTGTATATTTTTGTCAAGAAAATTTTTAAGTAGTCTGACCTGGTCTTGGGGATCAATCATCAAAGGCCAACGACGACCTCGAGTTACCAAAATGGCGTTCTCAATGGACACCTGCAATAAACATAACACAAAAAGAATTAACATTACAGTTCTGTTCAGTTTAAACAATATGAGGAGTGTGCTAATAGTATTGAGTATCACCCAACTAGTGAACTAACGCAAATCCTGCATTTTAATTGGCTACGCTTCTAGATGACTATTAGTAATAGTCCTCGAGTACCCAAATTTGCCGGGTTTTCTTTCGTTTTATTCCCAAATAAACATTTCTTCAACTTGCATTTGCTAACTTTATTATTGCCTTGTCTGTCCGGCTAGTTGAATGATATCCTTAGCCCTCAACAGCCACGGATTAATAGCCCATGAGGCGAAGCCGAATGGGCTATTGATAAATAGTATAAATAGGCTATTGATGGACTATAAATAAATAGTATAAATAGATATCTAACTGGATTTGTAAAAACGTTGCTAAAGATCTGCACCCCTATCACCCTTATTTAACTATGATTTCACTAAACTTTTAGGCCGCCTCCAAGTCATGTAAACGGACAAAAAATAGGGAAAGGATGGCAATGAAAGCAAGATAAACGTGCAAAGGAAGGAAAAAAGCACTGACATTCCTTTTAATTTTTATATCGTCACCTTTGGAGATAGTTTCTGGCGAGAAAAAAGATCGCCGGCTTAAGTCGCGATATCAATTGCACCTTAATTTCACTAAACTTTTAGGCCGCTTCCAAGCCATGTAAGCGGGCAAAAATAGGGAAAGGATGGCAATGAAAGCAAGATAAACGTGCAAAGGAAGGAAAAAAAGCACTGACCTTCCTTTTAATTTTTATATCGTCACCTTTGGAGATAGTTTCTGGCGAGAAAAAAACGCCCGCCTAAAGCCCTACGCAAGGGCAATTCTATAGCATCGTTTTTATGAATCCAGACAGATATTTCAACCGAACATGACTTAATGACCCGGAAAGGGCGATATGTGAACGTTTCGAATTACAAGTAAACTTTGTAAGGCATCTGGAACCAACGTAGCCCTTTTCCAGACCATTTTTCGCTTTTCGTTTCCAATAATTATACAAATAGATAAATAAATAAATAATTAAATAATCAAATAAATAAATAAATAAATAACTACAGTAATATATAGTGGGCAAACTAGAGGGACCACAGGGAAAAGAACTGCACAAATCCGACGCTCGTGAGGCAAAGAACGTTTCACAAAAACATTACTAAATATTACAAATCAAGAATAAGTATGCCTACTAAAGGGAGCCAAGGAAAAGGAACGGTAAAAACCCCACGTTTGTGAGGCAAAGCTAAGAACATTTCTGAACAAAACAGACTAAGAACACACGCGTGCAGACCTGAAGGGAGCCAAGGGAAAAACACTGCACTACACAAACCCGGCGATAGTGAGGCAAAACTTGCATACACAGTTATGAAGTCAACAAAACAAGGGAGAAAACGTGCGCAGAAACAAGGTAGTAAACGACAAAAAAAACAATAAACCACAAGAAAAAGTTCAGTTGTGGCAGTAAGGATGCCGGATTTGGATCTCCATAAACTGGACCAGCTGCACACAGTCAGTTCAGTTGAAATGAAGAACACTTGGACTGCCTCCTTCCTCGCACGAGCCTTTCCAGCTTACCCTCTACTGTGATGAAGACTAATTTAAAGAAACCTTTCAACTTACTGAATCTCTTGGAAGACCATCTGCATTCCATTGCCTTATCTCGTAAGGATCAACCAACACATTGATGAGACTGAAGTCATCTGACACAGGAATTTCCAGGTCTTTGCAGCGTGCAATCCAAGATGACACTAGTTCATGACGGTAAAGACTTGTAAACGCTCCAAAATACGCTACGCAAGCAGCGGCGACGAAAACGTTACCAACCACGTTACCAATCTCCAACTCGAAAGCCTGTTGTTGAAAGAGACAGGAAGTAAAACGATACCATTATAGCTATCAGATGTTCCCATACGACCTTACAAAATAAACTGGTGTAACCTGCCGCGACATACAACTGCCACATCCTGGGGAGTCATCCTACTCACTTAATCCTTTACTTCAAGGGTAAGAAACGTTTTTATTTAAGATACCACTTTTACACAACTGAAATGTGCAATATCATACCGCAACGTTCTCCGTCCAACGTCCTTGTTCATCTCCTAAAGCTGTTGTCAGCTTTGACGCCCTCTTCAAGCGAGCCGCAGTCTGTGCAATATTCTTGGTCAGCGTTTCCTTCTCAGCAATGCTGTTATCGTAAGCTGCTTGAAGCTCTGCAATCTTTGTAAATATAAACATGTCAATAATAAGGGAGACTTGAAACTCTAAGTGCTTAGGAATAAATGGACACTACGTATTAACAGGGGCGACGGAATATGCGTGGAAATGGAAATTCGAAAGGATGCATAATTACATTGGTAGTTATAGAGCAAAAACCTCTTCACCTTAAACAAATTTCTTTTTAATCGCAAGTACACAAAGTCATTTCAATAGGTTCTGAGGCACCTCAATGTAATTTCTTTTATATTATTTCAACACGCTTCGGAGCCATGTTAGAATTTCAATATATCGAAATTGAACATCTACCTTCTCTTCCACAGCAGCTAAACTGTCTTGCTTTTCTTTTAACGTTGCCATAACTGCATCCAGTTCCACCTGTGCAGCGGCAAGTCTGTGAGAAGAAAATATATCATTAGAACATTGTGTTGATGTCTCCTGAAATAAATGATCGAATCAACGAACGAACGAACGAACGAACGAATGATTTTAAAAACCCTTACCTCCCCTTCGTAACACTATCATCCATTACCTTTTTTTCTTGGGCTCGACAGTACGAAAAACTCGAGCGTATAAATCCATAGCACGGACCCACATCACCATGGAACGGCACGCCTGAAACAAAGACAATCACATTAAATTTTCTTGCTCTCTAAAATTCAGCTTAAAGTAACTGCCCCATTCCCCCCCCCCTCCCCACCCCCACCCCCGCTACGGCTCATAGTGAACGAGTAAGTACTAAAAAGTAACCAACGAGAAGAAATAAAGATTACCCATGAAAACATGCCCAACCAATACCGCGAGTTACTGGGCACCAGATCAGACATATCTTCGCTCTGATTGGTTGGTGCACACTGCACGCTTTTTCTAGAATTAGTTGCAGAACTCATCCAACGCAACAAAAACAACACGAGCACATTTTAGAGTAAAACAAACAAACTGTAACGTGGAGCCACAAAACATTCTGTTAATTACATGTAACAAACCTTGGAAACTTTCTCTACATTTTCTGGTGTAAACTTTGGGTTATCGATGTATTTTTTCAACTTTTTCAACGTCGAATCACTGATATTGTCCTGAAATAATAAAAAAAACGAAGACAGCATGAGAGGGTTCAATACTTGACGGCTAGCATTGACTAACAGCAAAGTCTAAATAACAAGTTTAATTAAGGACTGAGTCGAATAAAAGACTCAATTTAGAACAGTGTATCCCAAAGAGAAGTACAGTGGAACCTCCACTGACGGCCTTCTCTCCACAACAGCCAGTTTCCTCTGCAGCTGTCCCCCCTCAAGGTGGCCATTATGGAGAGGTTCGACTGTATAGAAAATGCAGCATAAACAGTAAAGAGAATGAAGATGGTGATATAAGAGCCTCAACACACACATGCATTATTAACTGGGTCTGGTCTCTTTCTTCTTTGCTGCTCATTTTTTTTATTAAAATTAACTGTAAATAGTTACTAGAGGTTAATTCGAAAACCTTAAGGCTGGCTTTCACTAACGCATGAGCATAAGCATAAATCGACATACGCAGACGCAGTAAGATGTTGATAATTTTTGCCTTTTGTTGGAAATTTCCCTAATAAAAGGTGCTAATTATCAATATTTTACTCCTTCTGCGTATGTCGGCTTATGCTTATGCGCTAGTGAAAACCAACCTTCACGGTTCCTTTAACCTTTAGGCTCCAATTACCTAAAGTACTTTCCTAATTAATCTCTTTAATTAACCTATGATGTATATAACGATCCTCTGTAATTAGCTTAAGTGTGAGTTAATAAGTATTGTATTGTATTGTATTATACGCCCACACGAACGAACATGCATGCACAGGCACACTTATTAGCACCGCTTGTAAATACCTAAACTGAGACATTGCTGATGTTCATGAATACGATGATCTATAATTTGGTGTCCAAATACTGCAAAACGTATTTCATTTGCAAACGTTGATTTTTCCAAGAACTTCAAATAAAGGAAGAATGTACTTTACCTTGTTGTATTCCATGAGTTTCGACAAAAATTTAGCGTCTCCCAGGATAGTCTTTGCTGTTGCCCAGTCAGGTCTAACAAACGAAGGACAAAGGAAAGAAATTATCAATTGGTTTAGCGTTGAATACTTTGTACTCAAGTGCAGAGTTTAACAACAACAAAATATCAACAAAGATATACACTTATACGCTGTCTACCATGTTAGGTATCCTTTATAACTGATCGAATGAAAGCATTACTTGAACTCACTTTGCATTCAGGAGAATACAGATGGACTCCATAACCGTCATGACAAGTTCAGGAGGGCTGGTGAACACACGTAACTCTGAAATGTCGGACTTGTCTAAAGAGTCCAGGGCCTGGGCACGACAAAATCATTTGTCAGAATAAGTAATAAGTTGACCGAATAAGTCTTTCACTTTCACTTTATAAATTATACCACGATTTAGGTGAGCATAAGAGCAACAATTTCAGAACAATAAGATAACAAAAGGAATCTTCTCTAAATTTATGAATATAAGTGAGCTTGTATGGCTGTCTGGACATGTTCGACCCTAGCCATAAGACTTCAGATGTCCAATACTCAAACTAGTGAACTGACGCTTTAAAGTTGTGAAATTATAATCTGCTATCCCTTCTGTCAGAATAGCTTTCTAGCTGCTCGTCATTTCAGGATTTTACTCGCACCTTGTTAGCAGCATCAAGAGCAGGTAGAGCTTCGTCCAAGTCCTTCTGCGCTTCAGCCGCAATAGCCTGGGTCTCGTTTGCCTTTCCTTTAGCCACTTCTTCTTCTGCTGACACAACTTTTCGTACCTTTAAATTAAAAAAAAGAACATGTTTTACCTTGCACTGGCACCATTACTATTTATTTTAAACGTTCTTCCACCAAAATACTGTAATTGTAAGGTTTTATCGCGAACAAAGTGCCCAATAATTAATTGGAGTAGTTGGCAAACACAGAAGATTACAAAAGAACAAAACGTAAAACAGAAATCAACACGCTTTATTTGCCAACAAGTTTTCAAAACAAACATCCTCCGTAGGAAAAAAAAGATGGCGACTGAAACATTTACCCATAACTCTTAGCACGTACGAAGACTTTAACAAAGCTCCTAGAAAAACGAACAAACAAGCTCTAAAACCTTGAGATACGTAAATGTTCTCCTTACTGGGGAGGTGACAGGAAAAAATGTAACGGGCACCGTAAAAGTTTTCGAAAAAAAGATTAATTTTAAGAAACTCGTGATTACTTCTACATTTTGTGTTATAAAATGGAAGTGGCAAGCCCACTGAACACGTGATTAGTTCTCGTTGTGAGCAAAGGTATTCAGACTGTATTTTAGCTGAACCAGAAGGAGGCTGCCAGAGACGCTAAAAGCGCTTTTGCAGCAATTTTGTAATTAAAAACATACCATGCAGTTTTAAGATCTCTAAAAACCAACTTTCCAAATTCTAAGTCGATCCTGGAATGCACGGACATTTCTGAACGAGTTCTTGTGAACTCCTTGGTGCTCCGTGGGTACACAAATTGCATTTTTTTTTTTTACTATAAGCGCGCTTGTTTTTTGTCATATGCAAAGGCCAACTCTAAGAAAATATGTGAGGAAATATCCTTTCCTTCTTTTATCAGAAAACTGCTGATGTCAGCATTTTTGTTGAGTTTTAAGGCTAATTGTCTCGAAACAATGCGTGGCTAACCTAATTTTTCTTTGTGGATTTCGAAATCCTTTACAAAGATCTACTTTTTCCGCCTGGTCTTAGCCTGGCGCAGAAACCTTTGTATGAGTTTAGAACTAAAATATGCCAAATTTCTTTCGAACATCAATGTAACGATTGTTACTTATGTAAATAGTAGTTTAATGTACTGTATATAATATACGATTTTATTTGTTTTATTTATTTTATTACTTTTTTCCTCGGAGAAATTAGCTATCCTTGCAAATCCGAGGTGAAATAAAGGTGATGTATGTATGTATTCATGTATGTATTTAGTTGGCACCGTCCTTAAAGGCAACGCAAACAGAATAGCCTGCACAACAGGCGTAATTTTTTTGCGTATTTTGGAAGAACAGAGGCGAGAGCCAGGCGAGTGCACAGCGCGAGTCGCGCGCAAGGGGAGAAGCACGAAAAAATCAACGACTGTACGCATACCATTGTTTAAGCTCTTCCGCCCCCAGGCACACCCTAAATGACAAGCCAATCACCTACGGGGCGTTGTCAGCCAAATTTAAAAACTTTCAAGGTCTTGTTTTCATCTCTAAAACGGAGAAATTACTTCTTTGGGACTTAAAATGAAAAAGTGTGGTTACGCGGCTACGCAGAAACGCAGAATGCACTTATTTCCTTACTAACATATTTTGTGTATGTATGTTTACGTAATTGGCCACTCCCCATTGGGGCTTTTCAGAACCAATGTAAACAAACAATGATAAATAAGTTTTCAAATAATCATAACTAGGTTAAGAATCCCAACTGGCGGGAGGCCGACCAGTTGGCTATTTACAAGCGTAGCCGAGAAGTTGAACTCGGGGCTACCGTGAACAACATCAGCTAGCGGTCAGAACGGGATTTGAACCCGCGACCTACGGGTTTCAAATCCAGAGCTCTAACCACTGGGCCAAATTACGCCTATTCTGCAGACTAACAGAATGCCTGTCAAATTAACCTTGTCAGCTTCATCTTGGTCAGTCTGTAGTTTATCCATGAGTTTTTCCACATCAAGTGACTTTTGTTTCAACTGCGGCTCCAGAGCTACTAATTCGACCTGCATATTATCCACTAAGTCGTTAGTTTCTAGAAGCTTCTTCAAGCCATTCTTCACGCGGTCACGCGCACCAATCAGCTGCCTGAAAAATAAATCATTGAATACGTTTGGTTACCAGTTCTCTACCGTGCCCAGTGATGCTGGTAAGGAAATACAGTCAACTCTCTCTTAACGGACACCTCTATAAGACGGACACCTGGTGTTGGTCCCGGCCGTTTCTCAGTCATTTTACTATAACCAAACTCTCTATAAGACGGACACCTCCATAAGATGGACAACGGACACTTTGAAATGGCCATCGGACACTTGAATGCTGAATGTGACAGCAAATTACGATTTAGGGGATAAAAATTTTTAAATTACCAAGTACGAGACTTTTTTAACACCAGACGTTTAATTCACAGCTCTTATCTTGTCGGCGGAATACATACAGTACAAGTTAAAATTAAATCAGTCATCATTTTCTTCTTAAGTCCATGCTCACCAAAGCCATGACTATTAGAAACTATTAATTTAACTGGCTTTCACCAATTGTTTTTTGTTTTTTAGAAAAAAAAAAATATCTTTTTAGACTTGGTGCAGCAAAAGGCAACCCTGAGTCATAAGATGGTTATGTTCCCTTTTGCAGAATGTACTGTTCATTGTTTGGACTCTAGTTAACCCGTGTGATTGTAATACGTTTATGTTTATGTTTTTGTTACAGTGTGTAGGTTTCGCTCAAATAAATAACTTAAAACAAACTTGAAACAGACTCGTATTCACTGCGCACAGGTTCAGCCTTGTAATCTTAAAATTCCTGGGGTCATGTTACGTCGACTCTCTTTAAGCCGGACACCTCTCTAAGACGGACAGCTAAGGCCGGTCCCGATGGTGTCCGTCTTAGAAAGAGTTGACTGTACTACGGTAATCATGAGGGAAAAAAACCAAGCTTCCAGTCTGTTAGAGTAGTTTTGGCAAATTGTGAAAAATAACACTGAAATTACGAGCAAATAAAATACCTTCATCAGGTCAGCTTTTAAGTGGCATGTAATTGGTATTGAAATGACTAGTAGTTCCTCTTTCCTGTTTTTTACTTTTAGTCACGAGCTTGAAATAGTGATATCCAACTAATACCAGTTTTGACGCACGCGGGTTCACATGTTACACTGTAAGAATATTGACGGATCGCTTTTGAAGGGTTAAGAAATGGTGCAATACCTTCTTTTATCGTCTAACATAGAGAGATACAGGTTAATAAGTTCCAGATAACTTGTTGGTGTCGTATAATATCGGCGACGCAACTCAGCATAAAATCTTTCTGCCATGGAACTGACACTCGTGTGGGTTTCAACACACAGCTCAGCTACTCTTTCCTTCAATAAAAAAGACAAGAGAAACGTAAAATACCAGGCTCCATAGAAAACGAGACAAACTAATAGACAATTAGTTTAATAACAGACGTATTGTTACCTTAACATCCCCTTCGCCCAGATCCACTTCTTCGAAAAAGTTCTGAGAAACAGACAACAGCGCTTCTCTACAAAGAAACAGCGTTTAATGAAGAACTGCTGTTAGTTCTAAATTATGTATGAACATTGCCTAAAACACTTTTCCATGGCTTTCTTATATTACAGTAAGTTTATTTCTTCAAGTAAACTGCACTAAACTGACCTTGGCCACTCAGTGAACCAGTCAATGGTACAACAATTGACCAGAGATGGGAACATACGGCAGCGAGTTCGGAAGGCATCTCCAACAGGACTCATACAGAGCACTACATGAAGGTTATTACGCACTCGGCTGATAAAATAGTTGAACACGCTATCCCTGAGATCAAGGGAAAAAACATAAAAAAAAAATTAGGTCTCTACAACATAAAGCTAACTAAAACTTTACTTGTTCAACACTGACGCCGCTTTAGGTGGCTCAAAACAGTTTCCAGCACTCAGAGTTTGATGGGTCGTTATAACCACTTATTATTTGACTTCCTACCTACAGAAATGTTTTTAATTAGGCCGAAAGTTACGTCTTAAGGGCTGTTCAAACGGTCATGATAGTTGATGATAGTTTCAACTATCACGCACGTTTGAACACGAACTATCATTCACTATCATCAACTATCACCAACTATCATGCAGTTTGGACATGTTTAAATTCGACATGATAGTTCATGATAGTTTTTTTCCGTTTGACCGAGCGGATGATAGTGCACGATAGTTTTTCGGTCAGCGGGGGTAACCAAGGCGGGCTCAATGCAATATGGCTATCACATTGCCATCGTCCTGTGAAGAACAACAAAGCAATAATTTGGACGAATATTCGGACGACAGTGACGCTAGGCTCGATTACCAGCCGCTGTTCGGGAAAGGGAGGCACGCGGAATCGAGAGGGCGGCGGAAATCGAGCCTACAGTGACGCTGAAAACGAGAAATTGAGAAAAGCGAAAAAATCTAAAAAACAAGGCAACGAGAAGTGGAGTGATAGTTTGATATGCAACCTAACAGATGAGTACGAGGCCCGGCCATGTTTGTGGAACATTTTTTGCGATAACTACCACAATCGGGATGTAACTGGAAAAGCGAAGAAAAAACTGGAGGTAAGTCAAAGTGAATTGCATCATGTTCTCTTTTAGCAAATGTATTTGTTTACAATCGCACGCGGTAGGAGACTAGGTACCAGTTAGCGACGCTAGCACATTGCACAATTTCGACAAACTATCATGAACTATCATGGACCGTTTGATCGCAAACATGATAGTCAATGACAGTGAATGATAGTTGAAACTATCATCGACTATCATCAACTATCATGACCGTTTGAACGGGCCTTTATATCATGCTCATCAAAAGTTGATATCATAAAAAAAATTTCAACGTACCGTTTTTCAATTGTAAGCCCCTAAAGCTATAATCAAGGTTGTTTTAAGCAGGTCATACTGTTGCTACGATAACCTTTTGTGTTACGAAAATGATAAAAACGTGTTCACCAATGGTTAGGCAGTATTTTGATACATGTACCATGATTGAAGCATTAAGTAATGAAGAGTGGTTATAACGACCCATCCAACTCTAAGTGCTGCAAACTGGTTTGAGCCACCATAAAGTAGACAAACACCAAAACAATTAAGGGCCCTCTCATGGCAGTCTTGTGTATTGTATGTGAGTCGCCCCTTACCTGTCACCTTCAGGAACGCCGGCTTCCTTGGCATGTGGTCGAGTTCCATTCAGCACTTGTTCATATTCTTCTGGTTCAAACAAGTTAGGAACCTAGTATGCAATTACAGTGTAACATATCGCACCATTGCTACTCTCTCGTTCTATTCATTTTTCTTTTGACCAGTTTAACGAACACATATACAATGTATTGGCCTTGACATGCGCCCATCAAAAAAACTTAGTTTTCAACGGCCAAGCAGTAGGAAACTAACACAGAGATGTCAAAAAGAAGTTACAGGTACAACTGAATACAAGCTTAGTTGAATGGTAACAAGATGAGTTAATAAGGTAAAAAAGTTAGTTTTCAGTAAAATAACTGTCTGCAGAAAATTGAACACAACAACCAGACTTACTCCAGTATCATTAAGAACTCAATAATTCATACCTCGCCGGAGTTCAAAATGTTATTGATGTCTTCAAGAAATTCTTCAACGACGATCTAAATGGAAGGAACACGAATATTAAAGAAATATTGTGGAGCAGCACCGTTACTACTGTTATCGCTTCTTTGTTCAACCTTGGGTTAAATTTGAAGGCACAGATTTAAGGGTGATCCCAGTTTCATATGACTGATTTTATCAGTCTCTTATGATGGCTGATTTTACATAATTTTGGGTCGCAACATTCCCCAAAATTGTTGGGCCTGTGTTAAATAAATCACGTCATTTAATACAAACACATTATCAACCTGTTATCTACCTGCGTATCAGTGAATAAGAACACGGTATTTTTTCCTTCCACTCCGGCAGAGTTATAGAGTTTCTTCAGATCTTCTCGGAAAGCTGAGTAGTCATAACCACGAGTCAGCTCGATTTGGAAACAGAGGTAACCAGACATGTGGCACGCCAACCTTAAGTACAAAATATATCAACAATTACACGACTACAAAGCTCAATCCAGAATTATCATCATCCTAATAATTATCGCCAATATATCCAGACTATTGCAAAAAATGGGATTGAAGATTTATAAAATGGTGGTACACTTCAGTGGTTTCCTTTCCTCTCATCACCCGTGAGACTGATCAAAATTACTGTGGTAGACCAAAATACATCACCTTGTAAGACTCTGTTTCCCAGTTCCTCCAACACCAACAAGCAATGCGTTTCCACGCGGCTGACGAACCATACGAGCAATTCTACAAAAAAATATACCTCAGTTGGTTGTGGTTTACTTGAACCCCACACTCACCATTTAATATCTATCTTCCGAAAACGTATAATCTAAACATAAGAACAGCTGTAATTTTATGTTACATAGTCTCTAAAAAAATGTACAATTGTACGTTTTAGTGGCTCACCTTGAGATGTGTTCTATCGCGTCCATGAAGAATACCAGCTTCATTTCTTTGGAGGAGTTCATATTGTAGTCATCAAGATACTAAGTAATACACCAAATGAGATTATTACGAATCTATTACGAACACTTAATCGTGCCTCTTTAAACGACCTTCTTAACGGCAACCACGCTAAATGTGGATTACATTCTCAAAACGGAGCAGACTTCAGACTTCCATTAGCTTACGTCACTCTGCAGTCTCAGTTCCTGATCCTCCTTGTTTGAATGTACCTGACATTTTACCCATGATCATTATTGGCAAAATTTGAAATTAGCTCAACAAGATCGTACAAATTTTCGCGACTGACCTAAAGCCTTAAGACTTTCTTTACATGAAAAGCTTGCCAAGACTATTGCTAGTGTTTTCAGCTCTCTTCCAATGTTTACCTTTGCGTTTCCAAGATGGAATTAGAAAAGTAAAGAATTAACTGATGAAAATAGAATCCACCAACCTCTAAAACTTTTTTGCAGACTATCATTATTTGTTTGTCAGAAACTCAGCCTTGAGTCGTAATTGTATTCACAAACATGGAGCACCTAAACAAGTGATCTTACATCAGTCAGAAGCGATTTCACTTTTGAGACATCAGCCAACTCTTCATAGATCCTGTCAGCCGGGTCAGCGCCCATTTTCATGAAATCTCCAAACAGGATAGGATTCGTCTCAAATGTCGTGGGTTCCACATTCTAATTATTATAATGACATAAATAGTGTTACGTCATATAGATTAACACTGGCTCTTTATAACCGAGCGTAATAGCCACCTGAGCTACCCTTTATTGAAGAGTGTTTTTAGGGGAAGAGCATCATGGCCGTACAGTGGTCAATCGTGCTGGTACATAAGCTCGATTTCCGCCGCTCTCTCGTGTCTGGTCCGCTCACGAACAGTGGACTGGAGCCTAGCTGGTACACTATGACAGAAAAGTTTTAACGAGCTCACATGAGCAGGCCACAAAGGTCATTATACAATAGTTGTTTCAGTGTTCGGCTTTTTTAGCTTTGACTTTTAAGTTTTGCCACAATTTTTTTGCAACTTAGAATTTGTTTGCTGTATATATATATTGAAGGAACATTTCTGCCACTGATTAGTTTTGAGGGAAAAAAAAAAACACATTCAGCGGGGATGTTCCTACAAGGGCATTTTTTTTTAACTTGCTTTCAATGGAGACAAGTAAAATACATTCATTATTAATCCATGAAACTGAAATTAAGCGAGCCATTCAATCTGGAGTTGAATTGAAAAGCATAACAAATTTCACACCTGTGAGAAGTGTTTCTGTGACATCTCGGACAGTATGGCGTTAAAATAACGCTTATCTTCTTTGTTAATTAGACGATCGTGGAATACTCTTTGTGCTTCGTGACAGAACAAGCGAAATATCTGTCCACCATCCCTGATTACCCCTGGGTCTGCCTGAAGGACGCCTGTAAGCACATAAATGCATCATGAGTAATAAATATATCTAATTTCCCCTGAACACTTCAATACAGGAACATGAAAAACCCCAAGAAAAACCTAAACCAATCTTTTTCTGACTCAAGTCAGTAGCAGCACGATTATAACGATTATAATCAGAAAGGAGAAAATTTACATGGCGACGACCGAACTGTCAAAATTAAAGTGATAAGTTTATAATTTTCAAAGTAACATGTTGCTGTGGATGCGGCACTGTACAAAGTAACAAACCTTGAATGCATTTAGATAAATCTCTCAAGTTGAACACGTAGTGAGATTTAGCTGGGGTAGGAAGCAAGTCTGTGCTCATACGAACATAGATTTCGACACTGAAAGAAACAAAGAACAATCAACTTCTATAAGCAACTAGATTACCAAGCATAAAAAGAAGAAACAAAGAACAATCAACTTCTATAAGCAACTAGATTACCAAGCATAAAAAGAAGAAACAAAGAACAATCAACTTCTATAAGCAACTATAATACCAAGCATAAAAAGAAGAAACATTCTCAGTTTCCTCGGACCGTAATGGCTTCTGGGACTAAGAAGGCAATAATGCATCCAAACTGGGATTGAGTTGAGAAAGGAGAAAGAAAACATTCTACATGATTCACGTATTAAAAAAAGGACCAAAAGCAAACAAACAACAACAATACGACGTACCTGGCTCCAACAATTGCGTCAGCACAACTCCTGACATCTTGAGGAAAGTCAACTAAAAATCCACTGACGATAGACTAAGAAAATATATTTTTAGAAAAATTATTTATTAGCGCGTGTTCTGAAAATATAAGGGTAACGTGAAAATCATAACTTTACCTTGAAGATGTGTTTGAGAGTGTGCTCAGCAGAAGTTGGGATACTGAACATACTGAAATGACGTAAGAACCGAGGTGTGACTGGGTTTCTACCACCCCCAGGGGGAGCACAAGCCGCACAGATGGTCATGTCCTGTCAACAAGATCATACCAATAGTAAAACGAATTAGACGCAGTCAATCAAATCACACTGCCGATAAACTAGTTGCATAACAATTATTAAATTTTCGATGCATATGCGGAGTACAAAGGTCTTTTCTGTCTCTTATAAGCCAACCAGAACTCCGTTACCAGAATTCATTTCGCGTTTTCTTTGTTACTCAGATTTTGATTTAAGGACGTTCGCGCCCAAAAACTTCCCACGTACAGATTTTTTTAAAAACTTTGACTGCAGGTAGAAAATGATAAGATTAGATGAAAAACGTAAAAAGAATCGGGGGTCACGGAACTCGTTTTGAAAGATAAGGCGCATCACAGATCATAGCATTTCTAGGATTTCCAGCCACTGAGGCGATTCTGGCCGGATTCATTGCTATCGGCATATATTTAAGTTGAAGAATCATATCTAAGTTATGTGTGTTTAACACAGCATATATAGGCCTATTTGATAGATCTTTATTACATATGCCATTGAATCAGCTAGAATTAGCCTTAAAGAAATACAACTTCTAAGTTACGCACACCTGTATCCATGTACTAATTCGACCCTATTTGAATAGTATATGAGAAATAATTAAAACTTCCCACATACAGATTTTTTTCGTTTTTTAGTATAATGGAAAGAATCAGAAAAGGAAGCGATCTGCCGAAAAAAAAAGTGGGGGTCACCGAGCATCCAACAAAAATATTCGCACACAAAGTTAACGCAAAGGTAATCAGCTCTGTATTTTGTTGAGTTTTCGACTCGGTGCGCGCGCTTAAAAATGACGTGGAACGCGCGTGACCAATGAATAGCGTGCGCACTAGAGATGCGCAGTAGCAATGGGCGCGAACGTCCTAAAATAGCATGTGCACCAATTAACATGAGAAAATTAAAAGTGAAAGTCAGTTGTAGTGAAATGAAGCCATGTCTATTTCAATAACTAAATCTATTTCAATAACTCGACTCCGAAGCTGAGGGAAATAAAACAAAAGAAATGCCATCGAGGTTTAAGGCTAAATAAATCGTTTTAACAGTTAGTGGTAATCGTAGATTAAAGAGTGTGTTTGTATGTTGGTAAGGTTGGTATGTTAAAAAGCAAAAATTCTGTGCCTGAGCTGTTAGGCAGACGTGAAATTGGCCTCCCTCTAGCAGGGGCGAAAACAAATAAATCGATCGCAAAGCATGTGCATACGAGAGGGTTTGTTCTCATTTATACATTTATTATGTGATATTAGTTATGACAGGTCAGTATAAAACAGTCCGTAATGCTTAGTCCGCGTTTTATACTTGAGTCCATGTTTTATGCCCAGTCCGTAGTCCGCAGTCAGCGGACCGTGTTTTATACTAACCGTAACCCGTGTAAATCGACACAAACGTTGCCTGTTCCGTCGGTACGCGAGACGACGCGTTTTATTAACAAGACTAGGGCAATTATTCTGTTTACGAACACGACTTTGAATCGCCTTGGCTTTGGGCGAACAGCTATTGATCATTTTCACTTCCGCGAAAATGAAACGGCGGCCATGTTGATGCACCAAACCAATCCTATGGGAGTTGAACTCTTTTCCTATGTAAACACACTTTGGTTCCGCTTAAGGTCCGGTAATACGGCCAACATTTTTCTTCAACTTGTCTCACAACATTGTTGCGGTGGAAGTTGAAACCCTGTGTTGCCCTCTGTCTCGCAGCAAAATACAGTGTCGCAAGTCTGCAAAATTCTACACGTATAATTGGTCAATCGTGTGGAAATAAAGATGGCGCCTTCTTTCATATAATTTAGCTTTCCGGCGAAGTTTCACTTCGACATCTGACCGTCTTTTTCTGTTTAATTTTTCGTGCCAGCGAAGTTCTCTCAATATGAAGCTCAGTGTCGTTTCAGATAGATAGCCGAAAAATTGTGATTTTCGACAGTCTTTCAAGTTTGCTGCTTGCATTGTTTTGAAGGGACAAACGAGGTGTTCCAAGGACTATGATAGCCCTCAAAGTCGAAAGATGACTTTCCGAGAAAGATGACTTTCCGAGAGTTGCTGGTCTATTTAGCATTCAGGCTCGTCCCCGGGCTCTTCTTCACTGTCTACCATGTTTTTATTTTATTTGCCGCGCTCCACGGCGGCCAATCACAAGGGTTAAATTCAAATTTGTTGCGGGACAAGTTGTAGCTTCAGTGGTAATACGAGCAGCAAAACTGGAATTCGTTGCAGAAAGTACAACTCCAGTCTACTTTGCGCAACACGTTGCCTCAACTTGCAACACTGTATTTTGTTGCGAGACAAGTTGGTCACAAACCTGGTAATACGGGCAACAATGTGTTTCAACTTTCAATGCAACGCGACGTAGCTGTAAGTGATGGTGCTCAAATGAGTGTGGAAGAATTTAAGGATCACCTTAGTGTCAGGAAGATTGCTGAACATCTCGCACCTGTTAGCAATTTT
Organism: Platygyra sinensis; assembly: GCA_019787425.1. Taxonomy (NCBI): domain Eukaryota; kingdom Metazoa; phylum Cnidaria; class Anthozoa; order Scleractinia; family Merulinidae; genus Platygyra; species Platygyra sinensis. The sequence goes on along the minus strand of JAHPZR010055884.1, from coordinate 15,091 downwards.
GATTTTCAGTTGATCGAGGTGGAATATGTCAAGGGCATACTGCTCAAGCTTAATCCAAGGAAAGCCGTGGGATGTGATAACATATCGCAAAGACTCTTGGCATTACAGCTCCCGCCATTGCACAGCCGCTGACCTGTTTTAACTATCTCATAACAAGTTGCAGTTGGCCTATGGTTTGGAAGTGCAGCAATGTTATCCCAATACACAAGAAGTCGGAAGAGACCGACAAGGCCAACTATCGGCCAGTTTCATTATTGACTGCTTTATCCAAAGTTTTTGAAAGAGTTATGTTTGATCAGATGTATGAGGCCTTTCGATGCAAGCTGTCTCATAATTTATCTGGTTATTTAAGAGGACACTCTTGTTCAGCCCTACTTAAGATGACTGAGGACTGGAGGGCAAGCCTTGACAGGCGAGAAGCTGTTGCTGCTGTCGCGGTGGATCTTAGTAAAGCTTTCGATTCTGTGTGTCATTCACTTCTTCTAGCTAAATTGTCGGCCTATGGTTTTTCAGGGAGGGCATTACAACTAATGACTGCATATCTACGTGAAAGGAAACAGCGTGTCAAACTTGACAACACTTATTCTCAGTGGAGAACTGTTATGACTGGGGTCCCTCAGGGGAGCCTTTTAGGTCCTTTGTTGTTTAACATATACATGAACGATGTAAACTATTTTATAGAAGGCACCTCATTGCGATTATATGCTGATGACACAACTGCTTATGCCTCAGATACATCTCCTGTTGTTTTAGAATACATTATTAACTCAGATCTTCAAGTAGTGTGCACATGGCTCCAGCATAATTACTTGCAAATCAATGCAACGAAAACCCAAGCGATGGCCGTTGGCCCAGTAAATTATAAATACACCATTAATCTGCAGGATAACAATATAGAGCTGACTGATAGTTTGAAAATTCTTGGTGTCACTTTAGATGAAAGAATAACATTTAAGCTTCATATACAAGAACAACTTAAGAAAGCATGTGCTAAGGCAGCTGCCCTGCGTAAGCTGTGTAAGTGTATACCACAAGATGTTATGATTCGCCTTTACAAAGCGTATGTATTACCTCACTTAGAGTATTGTAGCCCACTCCTGCTAGGAATAAGTAAGGGACTCAAAAACAAGTTAGAGGATACTAATTACTATATCCTAAGGACTATCCTAAGATATTCAAGTTCAGTGTTTTATGACTTTCTCCTTAACTTAGCTGAATTGCAGAACCTAGAGACAAGGAGACAATTTCAGTCATTAGTCATTTTATATAAATGTTTAAGTGGCCAGGGACCGGAATATCTTAGTGAGTTTTTTAACGTTTTAAATGTGAATTACAATCTGAGGGGGGCTAGCACACGCCTCATGCTGCCATCTTTCAATTTAGAATACATGCATAAGTCATGGACATATTTAATTACTAAGCTTTGGAATAGTTTACCCACTAGAGTTAGGGAGTGTCCAGACTTGGCCGCCTTTAGGCGCGCGTTGCTTTCGTTTATGGCACGGCTTTAACTTTGCCGGATTGTCACGGATCTGGGTGGCTGGGCTAGACACATAGGTGTGTTATTCCATAGCTTACATATGAATTATTTTAATTCTTCGAATTTTAATTTTAATGCACATTTGATCTCAAATTAGATATTATACATATATAAATAAGATATCACATAGGTTAACAATATATTTATCATAGGTTCTTATTTGTTTATCATTTGTTATTAGTTTCACGTTCACGTTTAAACGAGCTTTCAGCTCCTAGGTGACACGAGGTTAAATAAATTAAAACAAAAAAAATGCAACAATGTTGCGAGACAAGTTGAAGAAACATGTTGCCAGTATTACCGGACCTTTATGCTAGAAATTTTGCGCACAGAAATCAAGACCAGCCAAGTGAAACTGCACATTTTCTTCTTTGCCTTATTCAGAAGAAAGCAGCATTGGTTTGGTCGAAGAGAGAGGGTACAAGCAGCCAAACTACAGCTTTCTGTTCGTACGAAAAGCCGTACACATTTCTAGAAGACATGTCTGCTAGGTTTCTAAATGCCATGCATTAACAGTAACTTCAAACTTATTCGCTACAGTCCACAATAAGCCGCCTCGACACTCGAAAGTCCGCAATGTTGCACAACAATCGAAAGAAAGCACATAAACGCACATGGAGATGACGTCATTTGCACCCGAAGATCTTTTTTGGGGGAACCATAGAAACATAGATCCACAAAAACTCGATTTTTTCTCCATTACCCCATTAGAACTGCGTTCTCTCCAACGCAACAAAGATATAATTACTCACATGGATTTCCTTCCAGAACAGCTTTTCTCTGTCATAAAACCCACGGAAGTCCTAAGAAAAGGAAAAAAAACACAAAGTTTTGGTGATATCACATGTAGCAAATACTATCGCACTCACGCAATGTCGCACTTAGCTTCTTTCGCGTATAGCGATAATCAAAAACAACAACAACAACAACACCAACAACAACAAAGAAAAAGAAAGAAAATGGCAATAAAAGTACCTGGTACTGCCTGAGTAGTTCAATAGGAGGCTGTGCTCCGTACGTGTCGAGTTTCGGCATGTTCAAATCATCAACAAAGATTATCATTCGTTTTCCAGCCGGTGCACCTATGGCAACAACATTAGTTGTTATTTTCTACGACACAGCACGTACAGAATATTTAGGCACTCTTGCCATGTGTAGCACTAACACATCATTATCGCAACCTTCCTGGTCGCAGCATCCACGTTTAGTTCCTGGCGTGGCTATACTGTGTGAGGCTTAAGCAATCACCCGATTATACAAACCTAAAATGTTCTTTCGTTTCTTCTCTAGCTTGACTTCAATCATTTCCTGAGTGCGCTGGCTGCTTGTCTGGGCAGAGAAGTTCATCATGATGGAAACATAGTTCGCCTTCTCACTTATATCAGTAAGTAGTCCCTTGGCTACAACCGACTGTAAATTAAAGTAAATAAGAGTTATTTAATGTTTGTAATTTTAACACATTTATTTATTTATTATTTATTTATTTATTTATTTATTAATTACAATTTCTGGCATACAACATACAGTTTGTAAATGTAAAAAAAAAAAAATAGGTAAGCCATGACGATAATCTGTAAAAGAGTCAAAGACTCCATACACGACAGATCACCTAATATGGCGGATACAATATAATCGTTATCGTTATATTGATGCAGTTTCCATTCAGGCAAAATGACTTTCTTGACCTGCTTTCAATTGTGCTGCTATGAATAAATCGTCTAGTTGATAATTCTAACAAAGCTAAGTTTTATAAGGAGTAAGGTTACATTGCTCACATTATTTCAATCCAGAATTGGTATACTTCGCTTGATGCGAGAGAGAGAACTTAAAGTCACAATATACAAGTGACTCATTTCTGGAGCCAGATCAAAGCGTTGTACCCATAGGTTATTTGAGGTGACCTTAAACAGTTCTTGCATGTGACCACACAATCTTACCTTGCCGACACCAGTAGTTCCAGTAAACATGACGGACCTGTTAATAGCCAGCAGTTTCTCCATCAGGAAGCCATATCGGACGGTATCCACAGTGGGTACAAGCAGGTCAAAGTATGGTATATCTGAGCTGTACTTGAATGAGGGAATGATCTTTTCCCATGGTTCAAGGCGGCGTGTATCAAAATCAACAAAGTAGCTGAAAAGATCACCTGAGCCTGGCAGCTACCAACATGACAAATAACAATTTGAGGTCAGATTTCAAGGAGAAGTTTTGATATAAATAAAACTGGACTGAATTATGGCTTGCATTTTAGTTCATTTACCTTAACATCATGTGTGTCTGAGAACAAGTCCCTCGTAAATGTGTCAAAAGCGTCCATTGAGGTCTCGACCAGATTACCACCTACACTCCATAGAAAGACGAAGAGAAACGTAGTGCAGATGAGAGAATGCAGCTTGTTTGTATCCATGTTGAAATCTGGACCTCCCTTCTCCGGGAAGAAAAAGCTCTCAAGAAGACAACACATAGTTGTCACTTTGTTTATGTCCACCTGAAAAAGAAAAAAAGTGTTTCCGTGAAGACAGAAATAAACAATTGCAATAGAGACTTGCAGTTTTTATAAAACTATTCTAACCTGCTGCATGGCTTGCACACATTTCCTCCGTGCAAAGTTCAGTCCATTATCCACGTAGTTCTCAAACAAGTTCATGAGATATTCCTTAAGAGAACAGAAGATATTAAGAGCTCAGAATGACCAGTCAAGAGTGCAATCCAAGACATCACAATTGATTAACATTTCGCTAGCAATATACCAATGAAGACATTTAATTTTTTCTACACTTTAAAAATCTAAAAACGTCTCCGAAATCAGTTCCCAACATTCTAAATTGTTAAAAATTTCGAAAACAAGCAATTGCCGTTTATTGCATTATTTTAAAAGCATTATATTTGCTCCAATAAACGTTTGATAAAATTGATAGATGTATAGAATCGCAACCTGAAATAGTTGCAATACTTGAATACCTTGGTTTCGTCTTTCATTTTTGAACATGTTCTTTGCATCCAAGACTTAACATAAGGCCTCCATCCTAGTTCATTAGGGTCCATGTACACCATACCACACCTAACATACACAACAAGTAGATCAGCTGATATATAGACAGCAATAAAGAACCATACAAACAGCCATCAATAGGCCCTTTGCAGCTAAGCCATCACGTGACCTACTTTTCATAAAATTATGGGCTGCGACTTTAAGAATGCCAGAAATGGAAAAAGCGTGTCGAAAACATCAAAACGGCCAAGTTTGAAGCCCCTGGCATTAAAAAATGAGATTTTATGGCGGTTTGAATTTTAAAAAAATTAAGAAGATTTGTAAGGAAAAAGTTGCTGGAGAGCAAGGCCTTGCTCTCCAGCAACTATTTCCATACAAATCTTCTTATTTTTTTTGAAATTCAAACCGCCATAAAATCTCATTCTTTAATGCTAGGGACCTCAAACTTTGCCACTTTGGTATTTTTGACATGCTCTTTCCATTTCTGGCATTCTTTAAGTTATAGCCCATAATACAAAAGATTTTTAGGAAAAATATGGTCACGTGACCCCAGCTGCAAAGGGCCCATTGTTACACTGCATGCTCATGAAAACGTATAGAAGGACTTCAGGCTGGGTTTAAAGCTAAATTCAAGTAGGTCTGTAAATACCGGCTGACTGTGGCAGGAGAGGCCACGGCAAGATCTTGCACCTCAAACAACATATGCATGGTGTTGTTGAGCTTGATTCTCTCACTGTTGGCTAAACAAAGCATCTTGTTGTCATCCAAAACCGTGTTCATGTTTTCGATCCATAAGGCATCCACAGGCCCGTCACATACAATCCACTTGTGGTCTTCAGTAGTGTCCTGTTTGAAAGTAAAGAAACCATATCGGTATGGATGACTTATAGAAGAATTAAATGACGCACTTAACATAAAGAAAACCCACGTTAACGATGTACAACATACCAGCAGCCACTTTAAGAGATTTCGGCTTTTCATTTTTCCGCGCGCCGCCATCTTGGATTTCATGACGTCACTGCGTTGTCTGTTGTTGGAAAGCTGAGGTTCTTTTGTTTAAAACAACAGGGCAAAACAGTGACGTCATGAAATCCAAGATGGCGGCACGCGGGAAATTTAAAAGCCGAAATCTCTTCCGTTTATTATTATTATTAAATGTTACGTTTCCCTTGTCTAACAAAATTTGTAATTAAGACATTATTTAGAGCAACTTAGCCTCAACTCGCGCCAACAGCCGAGATTCCCTTTAACAGTCAAGCGAGGAGAAAGTTATATCGTGCTAAATACCTCAATTTGTAAGTCGATCAGAATGCGATTGAAGTATGAATTGAAGACTGAAGACTGAAATTGTTTATACCTGAACACAGACTCGGACTGTGATAGCCATGAGTCCATCTCTCCACTCCATGGTAAGCTTGTTAATCTCTCCATAAAGCTCACCCATGCTAACAGCCTGCAATATCAAACAACAATCATTACAAACAATCGATTAACTATCTACATCTTAATTATGCTCTAATTACAGAGGATACAAGAAGAGGGCATACCTTGGGATTAAGCACATATGTGCGCACTTTTTGGTAATAAGGGTTTTCCTCTCCTTCATTGTGTAACGTCGTGAGAGTATCTTTAAGTATCTGTTCAAAAAAGAAGGTAAAAATTCCTAAGGTTTCGTCTTATTTATTTATGACTTGTTTATGTTTAAGGTATTTTCTGACTTGCTTGCCTCATAGCTCGTAGTCTTTCCTCCTCCAGTGGGTCCTACAGTCATAACACCATGTCTAACAATCATTGTCTCATACAACTGAATTGTCTTTTTCACCATTGATGGAACAACCTAAACAGACACATAATGGATTAGTATGTATTTAAGGTGCGAACTGTATTTATTTCACTTTTAATCCGCAGGTAGTAAGGTACAGGCGGGATTCTTCTGTCTGTCCAGGCAAGGAATCTCCCGCATCAACAGAAAGTCTCTCTTGCTTAAACCAAAAACATAAACCCGTCCAAGTGACTTAATTAAACGCAATGTACGACAATATTGTTGCCTTTGGCAATCACTGACAAGCCCCTGGTCTGTCTATCATGTTTTCGCAGGTAGACTTGGGAAAAAATGCCATCGCCGACAATTTCCCGATGGGATACGACTACCGAGTGCAATTTTGCCATACCAGAAAGAAGCATCCCTCGGGTCCCTCAACAATGGGTCCATTGTCTTAAAAAATTCAAACCAGAACAATGGCGAAAGTTGAAAGGACTCAACAGAGCAAAAGCGCCATTTGATATAATACCTGACAACCCTTCTTTAGCAAGCAGTCTTCTATGGTGGCCTGCAATTTTCCATAGTCGTGATCTGGAATCTCTTTGCCAGGAAAAAGATCTGACAGGATGGCCTACCGAAAGAACAATACAACGTATAAAGAATTTTTGTGTGAGCTGAGAAAACAAGACTGTGAATATGATTTACACCCTGCTGAAGGGCTACTTACTCTAAAGAGCTCAGCATCCTGTTTAAGAAACTTGGGTAAGTTACTGTCTCTGAGAGCTCTTATCAATACAATATCTTCATTCAGACTTGGATTTCCTCTCTTGAGCGCTCCAGCCATGACCAGCACAGACTTGACTGCTCTCATACCAAAGTCATAATGATCCTGTTGCGAGAGCTGTTCGCTGCACAGTCGATACATTTGGACCATCTTACGAGCAAGGTTTTTAGAAGATTCAAAGCCTTCCGAGTACAGAATTACTTCTGCGATCAAGGCTGCAAAGAGAAAGATTATATATTTTGAGTTTTATGCAGTGTAGTTCAAACTATCAAATTTATTTGAAACATTGTACAGCGTGGTCACTAAGAGTAAACCGTGATTTAGACAAAGATATCACAAATAAGTTTGGAAAAACGAACATTAAAAAACAAAAATTACACACGTGTTCCTCTACTACCAGGGAGTAAAGCAAAGTGTAGAATACGTTAGTGTTCTGGTAAGTTAAAATTAAAGGCCTTTTAGATCTACTTCAAGGAAACAAAAGAGGTAGTATCCTTACCGTAGTCTGGTACCATCATAGCCATTGGTCTAAACAAGGCTTTCAAGTTGTCTGGCAATTCTGTGCGACCGGCATATCCTGGGTTCATAGTGATAAATGCTGCACAGCTTGGAATGAGTTTGATTTCACGGCCTTCAAACATGAAACGAGATGCCTAAAATAACAAAACTATGTTTCAGCACCTAAACTACGAGCCCGAGTTTTCTAATAGCTCATATAAACAAGAACAAGGGGTTAGTCTAATTGTTTTAGTAGACACTCCATAGGATTACAGCAAAAAGCCTACAATTTTGTGTATTTTAGGCCTAAATTTAACAAAAATTTCCTATTAGTGATTATATAGTAAGTAGAATTATTCTCACGTTTTTGATGGACAGAACACATGCATTACGTCATTACCATTCTTTTTGTGGCTATATCATACAACACAAGTAGATTCCATGTTGCCGAGCGTCCGTAATAAATCGCAAAATACTTAAAAAATGTGATAGCCACATTAGTCTAAGTAACACACTCGGCTATCGCCTCGTGGCCAAACGTGTTTTTGTTATAACCAGTTTGACGTCATCTGTGATCTATTACTGAACAGACGAACAGAACCATGAAATATGTTTGCTAAATAGATAACAATGAGAGAACCAATCAGATTCACAAATTTCCAAACGAACACAGCTCAGGGGCTACTAATAAACAATATCCTTCCATCTGCTGTTTGGGTTGCCATGCAACGAGGGTAGAATGATGTAGACCCGCCAAAGACTTTGTTTACCTTTGCCACTTTAGCGTTTCTTATGGTGAGAAGCTGCTGGGCAATAACAGACAACACTTCAATGTCGATCCTATTGAATTCATCAAAACAGCACCAGGCCCCTGACTGAGCCAAGCCAGAGAAAAACCGTCCCATCATTTTAAAGTCCAATCCTTCAGAACAGTTGAACACCACACACTGTTTAGCGAGTGCCTTGGCTAAATCCTACACAAGACAAAAACAGGTGTTCAGTGTCAATACCATGTCAGTCACACTTATGTCCAGAAAGCTCTTTATGAATAAGCATCACGAAGTGTCATTTTCGTATTTCTTCATATTTGACAGAATTATGTGTGTTTTAGTGACTTTTTAGGAAAGAGGACACTTTGTGATGATTATCATAAAGTTACCAATCATTCTCAAGAGATGTACCATGTTTACCTTAGTGGTCTCGGTTTTTCCAGTCCCAGCAGGCCCTGCAGGAGCTCCTCCCAGGTCAAGTTGTAATGCACCCATCAGGCACAAGTAGCAACGATCCTGTAAAGACAAAATATCTTAATTAAAAATCTCTTAAAGCTGTTTCTAAAGTTAGTCAATTTCTTTCGTCAGCCGGGTTGATGAGTGAGTGGGTTTTCAGGCAAGCAAGCAATGGGTCAGTTAGCAAGTTCTATTTATTCAGATATCACAAATCGTCTATAGGAATAGTAAACCACGATATGTCCTTGAAAGTCAAGTTTGTGTGATTCAGGGAAGTGAATTTCACCCACAAATAATGCTTACCGTTAATGGAGTAATAACCAGGCGAGCTGAAGCACCAAGATACTCATAACCATATATGTATAGGGAATTAGACATGCGCACCACACAGTTGTCGAGATCTGGATCCCAATAATAACGCAGCTGTTTGACCCACTCAAAACTGTTCACATTATCAACCTGAAAAAATCAACACCATTAGTCAGATTTGATGTTGCTGACAATTAGAAAAAAACTGTTTGTCGAAGTATTCAAACTAATAATAATAATAATAATAATAATAATAATAATAATAATAATAATAGTAATAGTAATAGTAATAGTAATAGTAATAGTAATAGTAATAGTAATAGTAATAGTAATAGTAATAGTAATAGTAATAGTAATAGTAATAGTAATAGTAATAGTAATAGTAATAGTAATAGTAATAATAATAATAATAATAATAGTAATAATAATAATAATAATAATGCATTTTACTTTTTTATTTACGCACTATTTTAAGTTTTGCTTAGCTCACAGGTTACGCTATGCGCCTGTGTTGCATTATTTTACTGTGCATACAGATAGTTTTACTGCATAATAATAATATTAACAATTAAAATTCCTCAATCTAAGTATTGAAGTACTATTAAGAACTACAAAAGATTGGGATACACCGGTCACAAAACTAACAAGTCAAAATCTCTTCAGTGACTCAAAGAACCACACATAGTTTGAAGGATACCAGATGTATGATCCAGATGGTAACCAGGTTTGTCTAACTTCAAAACGAATCAATAATTTAATAATTGTTAAATAAAGTGCTGATTGATGAGAGATAACCTGATGTTCCACCATTCCTGTGACTATATCCCTGGCATGTACATCAATAGTGATTAAAGCACACAGAATGTTTCTGGTTAGTTTAGGAAGTTCTCCACGAACCAAAGCTGCAAGCTTGTTTAGATTCTAGGGAAAAAAAAAGAAACATCACAACTTATAGGATAAACTAGCAATAGCATTCCCTTAGTTATATATGTTATATAGTTACCATGGAAAAAAATCATTAAACACATGTAAATTCCCTTCTCCACCTCTCTTACTTTCTCCCTCTCTCCTTACTTTCTTTCTTCTTTTCAGAGATTACCGAAACATGTAACGTCAAACACAAATGAGAACAATAATTATTGTAATCAAAGCCTGGCATACCTGGACACACATCTGTTCAGCTCCCTTCATGGCTTCTATTCTGTCTGCTTCTGTGATCAAACATTCAGTGATGTCCTTACACCACATGGTCTGCGAAACTGTTAGGACAATCTAGAAGGATAAATAATCCTATAACAGGTCAAACTTGCACAGGACTTACTAAAAATGGTTATTCTTAGCCCAGATGTACAAGATGCTTTGTAAGTCATTTACACAAGAGGTTCACATGGTTTTAGCATAGTTATGGTTGTAATTTGCACACGGCTGACCCGAAAAATATGATGCCAGTATTGATATAAGTTAGCAATTCAAAACTGTATTAAGAACATAAATGAAGGATAACCACACGTGACAACCAAAATGTCCAGGAGGGACTATTACAAGCTGTTACATCAAGATCTGTGACAATACCTGACTGGGGTGAAGTGTCACCCACTCCTCCCTCGCTCTGCTTTCATAATCAGCAATGGAAGTTTTAGCTAGTTTTCTGAGGGAGGACACCATGGACTCCTCGACCTTGCCCAGCCAGTCTTCCACATTACCACGAGCCTTCAAGCCCTACAGCAAATAAAATTAGTCTACAATTTTCTCAAAACTCAGAGAGTGCCAAAATATCATCAACATATACGCCCTACATACTCTTGCACAAGCTACAACAAAATGTTACTAAGCTATCGTGGATTATAGCTGCTTGAAAAATGTGTATAATTTGATGTTTGATTATCAGCAAACCTTTGTCAGCTTTTAGAACCATGATATGCAGAAGGGATATGTCATCTGTGTTAGAGGGATGTGGGAGGGATAGTAAATTATGCTCAACTTAATTGCATACATCATTTACTTACAAAACTCTTTTAACAAAAAAAATGTACCTGTAGATGTACATGAAATGGCTGAAATTGGACCATAATACTGTTAAGAGGTTGGCTTTATACTTTTTAGCACTTCTGTTTACATTTTGTCACATGCTCAAAGATTAAAGAGATTTTCCTCACCTTTGTAAGCCCAACTCTCTCTCCTTCAGGTGAGATCATAGCCAGGATATCATTAGTCTTTGTTTCAGCAGCTTTACTGGCAGAAGTGGCTGCAACAAAACCAGCATCCTTTAGACTATTGTGCTCCAACAAAAAAAAATTGTACTAGAGCATGTATTGGTTGAGATTGAAATGTGCACTCATGCCTTGCAATCACTTATTCTGGAAGATTGAGAGGTGCTGCTTATAAGAATTCACTGATCGGACCAGAATACTGTTAAGAGGCTTAAGGTGGTGAAGACAGCAAGAAATAGAATAGATCCAAAAAAGAGGAAGAAATGCGAATTGTTAGAGAAGTGAAGAAATGCTCCCACTATTTTGCATTTTTGCAGAGCATCAGACACTAAGAACCTTTGCATGCTGTATTCAGTAATAAAACAGCAACATATGAACTGAATGGGCAAAACTACCGAGTTAAGAAAATCGAAGACTACAAGACATTTAAATTATGTTAAAATAAAACATATTTAGTACCCAAGACTATGATTGACCTTTTCTCTCTCTCAAATAGTAAATACAATTTAGTACATAACAAAGATTTCTCTATCCTTAGAGTTAGCACTACAAACATAGTATCCGAAATCTAGCACCCTATTTATGGAATAACATGAATTTTAACCCCGGGGGGGGGGGGGGGGGTACTTGGGTCAATTTTTGCTGGGTATGTGCCGCTGGCCTCTCAGAACCCCTACCCCATTATAGTCTATTCTGTGACCAATTACAGACCCCATCTTAGTCACTTTTGGGCAAATGTAATTTTCACGATCCCAACTTAGTCACTTTCTGATAAAGCCTTTTAAGTAAGGCACCCTAAAACAAGTTGACACGTTTGTTAAATTGAATGTAGAACACTTTACTTTTCACCTACAACACAAACATTCTGGTAATGTTAACCGTAAGTATTTACAAACATACCGCCATCTTTAGTTGAAATGCAAACATTCTTCTTTAACGGGAACGTCATAATAGTTTCTTACATGAATAAAAACAAATTACGATTTATAACTTATAGATCAGAAGATTCAAACTCCTAATAAAGATATTGGCAAGACCGTTTTATACCGGTGTAAATGTCACGTTGAAAGCTAACAATTCCCAATAGAAAGAGATCAAACGCTTGCTAATCCAAAAGAAGATCCAAGTTGTGTTAACTTCGATGGACAATAACCCCGCAGAATAGCCGGAAAATAAATGCCGTAGCACAGATGTTTTGTTGGACTTTGTTCTGGACCCACGGGTTCTGTACTATTGTGCAAGTTGTTAATGTTTAAGTTGTGATGTCATGAACGGAATTCAATGCGAGCCGACTGTTAAATATAAAAACAACAGCACGAACCATTTTTTAACCGAGAATCTTCCAACTTTTAAATTCCTGCTTACCAGAATTTTCTTATCCCAGAAATCTCGCAAATGTGCGACCCCATTCTAGTAACTCTACTAAAAATGTAACCCCATTATAGTCAATCCAGTCGTGAAAATGCGACCCCATCCAGCGGCACATCCCTATTAGCCCATTATAAGGGAGTACCCCCCCCCCCGGGATTTTAACCTATGTCAAAAAAAAAGAGCCTTAAAGCATTCAAAGATGCAATTTGAGGAATGGACATAAAAGGATTCTTGGATGGGAGCTGCATTTGTCAAGTGTGCCAGTTCTAACTGAGACTTCTGATCTTAGTCCCTTATAAATTATTTATATTCTTTAACTAATTTCATAATGTTAATAGGTTACAGTTAGCAAGTTGGATATGATTAGCATTGTAAATAATTATCTATAAATTTTAGCTTTTAATTTTAATTGTATTGATCAATTTTTCAGCTTTTAATAAAGTGTTGACAATAATTAGCTCTTAGCTTAGAGCTAAATATTTATCGACACTTAAATAAAGTTTATGTTTGTATGTGTATAATTATGTACAATTTTGAGATAAAGGTCCATAATTCTAAGGATAGTGTGTGACTATACTCACGTCTCTCTCCAGTTGGTGTGACCGGTTTTTCTGCTCCTGATTGAGGAGTAGCAGGTGGTTGAGCAGCAGTTCCAAACTCAAGTCTGAAAATAAATAACAGAATGAACTATGTCAAGTTATGATTATACACCCCAGGGGCATTAATATTTATGGTAGTGAGTGAAATGGAAGGTTTAGATACAAAAGAGCAAGAACCTACTTTGAAATGGCATCAAAACACTTCTGTAGGTGAGGTTGAACGGCATGAGGATTCCGTGTCTGAGATAGGATCTCCAACAACTCATCATTCGACAGGAAGTAGAACCTTCAATATCCAGATACAGGTATTGGTTTAAAAACTAGAGTTCGTATTCTAGCTTCAGAAGACTATCATGAGCAAATGCATATATGTAAGTATATAAATCTTTAAAATTATGCATGCAAATTATCGACTGGGAAGTAAATAGTAATCTCATTGCTATCATTGATAATAAATGGCATGGTGGTCCAACTTTATGATGGGCAAATTCAACTAATTAACTTTGCTTTGGTATATTACTATTTTAATACATAATCTTTACCCCAATGAACAATGTTTCGTGTTAATGTTGCATTAACTTGCATTATAACAAGTTATGTGTTACATATTGTCACCCTTCCTTTAACCCTTTACACTCTAAGAGTGTCTTATAGATTTTACTCTGTCTAGTGCCAGACAATTTTACTCCTCAAAGGGAGCACCTTAGGGCTTAAAGGGTTAAAAAGAAGCAGAAGCAAAAAAAAAAACAAGGTCATTTACCAAAAGAGCAATTATCATTAGGCAGGAAACAGAACTTGCAAAAGCAGAAACAGTCACTTCAGTGAGTTAAAACAGAGTAATCCAGATAGATAGATATATCAGTAGTTTATTGAGTTTCAGTTGTTGAGCAACATAACTGAAACATGACAAAATATTAACTAACTTAAGAAACAATGCAAATTAAAATCAACAAATTCAAACAACTATTTACAATGACTATACACTGTATATGAAACAATTTGTCCCCAAAACGTAATACCTTGGAAAAATAACACATTTGGACTCCAAGTAAGCCTCCAGACACTTCTGGATCTGATCTAAGAGAGCATTATTGTTCTGAAATATCTCCAGCAGTCCTGCAAATAAACAAGAAACAGGTATTTTTACGATAAGTACAGAAATTCATACACGCTCATTAGCTAATTTTTATTGTCAATATGCGGACAGACACATACAATACCATACAATTGTATTGTATTGTATGTGTAGGGGAGGTTGGAACACAAATTTAAAATTCATGCGATGCGTCAGCGAGCGAGAGCGGGCAATCAACAATTTTGTATTGTAAAAAACAAATTGATGTCAGTTTTTAATGCGTCTGTCCTGTTATTGACAATAAATTTTGTCACGACATCGTCAAAGTAGTCTGCGAATCCACTCGGCTATCACCTCGTGAATCCACAGCTACTTTGACAATGTTGTGATGAAATTCATGATCAATAACAGGACAGACGCACAAAAAACAGATGTCAATTTGTCAATTTGGGTGCTATTCTATAGTGAATCTGGTTTAGTTGGGTCATGAGTGGCTGCACAAACTGGAAAGCCAAGATAACAAAATATGTGTGGCAGTATTCTCTGTCTGGTGTTACTGGTGTTACAACTATTGTGCACAACAAAAACAACACTTCAATTACCCCATTTAATAGTTTACAATTATTTCACGTTATCTTTTCACATTTCACATGATTTTTACACACCAGGTTGAGTAGCAGCCCTGAGAGCATTGGGCAACCGGTGGACTTTTCTCATGACTTCCT
>JAHPZR010055883.1:55000-97128 GCA_019787425.1 Platygyra sinensis | reverse complement strand
TTTTATTAACATCAACACTGAGTTTTCAGAAGGTCAATACCAAAATTATCAGATACATTAGCCCTGATTGGCTTGTCGTAGAACTTGCTGAAAGTTCCAGCATTGGCCCATCTGGCAGCATCCATGATTGTCTTCACTGACACGTTAGCTACTTTGGCAGCAGATGTGGCAGCTGCTCGGGTGCTGTGTGCCCCATACTTAGTGATATCAATTCCAGCATTCTCTAAAACCTTTTTGAGCCAACGAGCAATGGTACCAGTACATACAGTTTTGAAGGGTTTACAATAACTTAATAACAACTGGGTATAATTACCTCTGGTTAACTTGGTACGATTAACGTACTCTTTAAGAACTGTAACAATACACAACTTTTTATCCTCGTCAAAGTTACGAAACTCTAAACGTCCTAGGTGTTTACCCGGTCTGGATGTTTTGAGAAGTTTCTGGATATAAAATACACAGTTTTCATCAGTAAGTGTCATATGAGAAACATCTAGGGCATGTATTGTTTGGCATCTTTGTCTTGAGAGGAGCGCAAGCAACATGGTTGTCTTGAGCGTCAAGAGCTGTAAGCTGAGGCTTTCGGGAGGGTGAAGCGTTTTCAGATATGACAGGACGGTACTCACATCCCAGATTTCTTGATATCGAGGCAAGGATGGTCGCACAGTGAAAACACTTTTAAGAAACCGTGTCACCAGAGGGTTACTTCCAAAAGTGCCACCCTCAGCGGGAAACATGACAGCGGATAAAGCAGAGCGGGCAGTGTTGATTGCACTGTAGGGATAGTGGTTTTTGGTAAAGGTCACCCTAAAAATTTATTCCATCAACTACAGATGCCGAAAGAGGATTAATTTTCTGTTCACAACAGTAAAGTTCCCATCTTTGTAGGTATGATTTGTACTGCTTCTGGGTTCCTGGTTTCCATGCTTGTAGGATGACGTCTGAAGCTGTTGTTGAAAGGCCCTTACTAGTGAGGTTTGTCCGGATAAGTGGCAAAGTAGAAGCTTTATCGTCTTGTGCAGTGGGTGGAGAAGGCCTGGATTCGATGGCAGGTGTAACGTGTCCTGTTTCCTAGGAAGAATAAGGGGAGATGCAATGAGCATGTTAGCGAGGTACGGCCACCATGGTTGAGTAGGCCAGTGGGGGAGAACAAGAAGGCCTGTTGCTCTGTCTTCTTGCACTTTTTGCAGAACTTTCTGAATAATACAGAAGGGGGGAAAGGCATAGAAAGCAAGGTTTGTTTACTTTATACAAAACGCATTAACAGCATATGACCCAGGGTCTGGTTGGTAAGAAACATATCTTGTGCATTTGAAATTCACCCGAGAGCCAAACAGGTCCACATCTGGCTGGAAGTGGGCTTCATTTATAGCTTTCTGAAATACTGTGGAATTTAGGCTCCATTCAGTCTCCCTTCGTGTTTTGCGTGACTCAGAGTCTGCAGCACTATTGTATATGCCTGGGATGTGAGAGGCAGTTATCCAGATGTTGTATGTTATACACCACTCCCAAATATCAATGACTAATCTATTTATAGTGTTGGAGTGGCAGGTTCCCATTTGATTCAAGCATGCTACTGCAGTAGTGTTATCAGTGAGGACAGTGACTGATTTCCCAGATATTGTGTGAGAGAAGGACTTTAAGCCAAGGAAAACTGCCTTTGTCTCTAGGTAGTTAATGTGATTTTCTGCTTCGGCTGCGGTCCAAGACCCGCCTGTGGGGGTAACCAGACATGTGCACCTCCACCCTGTTTTTGAGGCGTCAGTAGTTAAGGTAATTTGTGAAACAGCATGGCTGACTTGGTTAAATGCTGTGTCAATTGACTCAATCCACCATCGAAGGTCACTGATTGCCTCTGGTGGTAGGTACATGGGGCTATCAAAGTTACCCTTGCACTGGTGTAGGGCCTGGTTTTTTGCAATTTCAATCCATTGGTAATGGAGGGGCCCGTACATTACTCCCGGAAAACTGGAAGTTAGTAGCCCCAACAATCGAGCTACTAGTTTTATTGAAGGTAGAACTGTATCTACAAGCTTTTGACAGGCACTCTTAACTTTGCATGCCTTCTCTGGGGTGAGAGAGATTCTCATCAAAATAGAGCCCAATATAAAACCTAGAAATACCAGTCGCTGTGTAAGGACTAAGACAGACTTTTCTGGATGCACCACAAGAGTCCCAGGTTGTTAAACAATGTAACTGTATCAATAACATTTTCGACACAATGATCATAAGTATCAGCTTGTAAATATGAATCATCAATATAGGCAACTGATAAGTGACCCATTTGTGTGGAGTACACAGGCTTAAGAAGCTTTGTGAATTTTCTGGGGCAACATGCCAAACCATTGGGGAAACAAGTAAGCTCATACAAACTGCCCCTCCATGTGAATTTTGGGTATTTTCGGTCCTGTTTAGATATAGAGACCGAGTAATACGCATCCTTTAAATCGATAGAGGCCATGAAACATCCAGGTGTGATCATCGCGACAGCAGTCCATATTGTATCTATTTTAAAGTGGTGATAAACTACGTACTGATTCAGTGATTTTAAATTCAAGATCACGCGATAGGAACCATCTTTCTTGGGCCGCAAAAATACCGATGAAATAAATTCACCCTGCTCGTGTTTTGATTGCTGGATTACACCTTTCCCGAGCAGTGAAAGAATTTCAGAATCAATAAATTCTGATTCCTCTGGAGACCATTTTGGTTGGAATGGAGGCTTGATTTGTACAGGAATTTGATAAAACTCAATGTTTTGACCAGTGACAGTTTCCAGAATTTCTGGATCCGAGGTCAGTTGCCGCCATTGATCAGCGTAGTTGATAATCTGACCAGCCTGAAAATGTTGGGCCCTAAGCCTGTAATACTCCACAAGACATGGTAGCGTTGTGCTATATTTGCTTACCTCAAGTTCTGGTAATAGGTCAACAAAGGGTTCTAGTTCTACTTCCTCTGTTGTTGATCGGCACGCTTCGTGCGAGGGTAAAATGGCTTGGGCTTGTGCTGCCGACTCTGTGTCGGCGTCGCTCGCGATAAAAAAGGCCTGTTATGTTGCTTAGGCCCATTCTGACCGAAGCTTTGGCTGCAGTAGTTACGCCTTGAATGATTGGAGGTACTCGTTGTGTTACTAATCTTATTAGTAGCTCGAATATGGGTCAACTGGGTCTGCAGTTCATCGCCAAATAGGTGCTCTGTCACAGGCACGTTCGCGGAGCAAAGGTCGCCATAATCCTTGTGAAGGTACGGCTTAATGTCCTCCCGGCGGAGCTGGGAGAGTTCAAAGCTGGCATGGCCTAACAAAGCGATAGCATCCTTGGTCATTACCAAGAGCTCGTTAAACTTTCCGGCAAAGGTGCTATCAACTTTAGCTTTTAAATGAAGCAGTAAATCTGTGGATTTCACAGCGATGTGGCCAACCTTAGTCAGGTTTGTCTGAAGGCAGGAAAACTTGAGATCTTTCCCTCGTGCTGTCCTAGGAAGCTTGTTCCAGATTTCTTCGTTGACTTTAGGGACAACAACTTTGCCACAGTTGGCTGGGCGATAATATTTCTTGACTTTTGCTTTCAGCTGGTCATCGCTAAGTTTGTGAAGCCAGCTTTTGTTGGCGACATTGGTAAGCTTTTCCGAGACCGGTTCTGCGGTTCGCTCGGCCTCGTCGAGTGATTAAGCAATGTCATCAAGCACGTCATCCTGGCTCTCGGTCATGTTTGAGTTTTTATCTTGGGCTGTTTGCCCCTCTGTAAGCGGGTCATTAAACTCATTAGAGATGCCTGGTTCAGGCGAATGGCGTGGTT
Organism: Platygyra sinensis; assembly: GCA_019787425.1. NCBI lineage: Eukaryota > Metazoa > Cnidaria > Anthozoa > Scleractinia > Merulinidae > Platygyra > Platygyra sinensis. The sequence goes on along the minus strand of JAHPZR010055883.1, from coordinate 93,331 downwards.
TTTTCGAGGCAGATTCTGCCTCTTTATCGCCATGTTTGTCCACGTCATGGAGGCGTTTGAGCGATTCGTTCATGGCGGTCATATTTGTGTTTAGGCTCGTCGACACGGGTCTTAGAAGCTGTAAAAGATTCCCCTGTTGGGCTTCAAGATGTCCTTCTGAGAGAAGTGCAGTTTCCTCTTCAAGGGTTATGTTGTCGTTCATTTTTTCAACAGACCAACTTTCGTCGGCCTATCTGCTTGCTAACCGAACGCAACTGACTACATGCTTCCCGCGCGCTATCTCCACGTGACTTCGTAGCGACTTTGACCAATCACGAAGTAGAATCATCGAAAAATCGCGCGTCTTCTGAATTATTATATGAAAGCAATAGACCACAAGTTTCTATGGTTTATAGGCTGATAAACCACTTGGGATGTTGGTAGAACACTCGAAAATTCTTAAATCACAAGCCGCAGTCGAGTGTTCTACCAACAACCCAAGTGGTTTATTAGCCTATAAACCATAGAAACTAGTGGTCTATGGCTTAATAAAATTAACCGGTTAATTATTGTACCCATTCATCATAATTTTTCTAAAGCCCCTTTTAATAACAGCTTACAAATAGAGTAATTGATGCCTGACTAAATGCATTTTTTGTAGCATTACATTGTAACGATTGAAAAGGTATGGTCACTGAATATAAACACCAGGAAAGCGCATATAAAGATATTATACGAAAAAGATATGTTTCTATCTCCGCCTACCTTGTGAAGGAAGAAATAGACAAAAACTTATGTGGAGACACTGAATACATGCGACACTAACTTCCAGTATTAATTATATCAAAAACTGCCGACGAATCTTAATTGTCATTTCATTTGTAAAGAAATTACTTAAGTGAATTGAACTTGCCGGTTTTCTGTTGATTCTATTAAAACAGGCTTTCCCGGAGCTGCTGCAAAAAGCAAACGGCAAATGACAAAGGGCAGACCTGTTTACGCCACGGCAAGACCTTGAAAGTTGTTTTTAGTTTAGAATTTACCCTTTAAGCAATCTAATTTTGTTCACCTGTTTTGCAAAGCTTGCAACAGCGTGAATCTACTTCATCGATCGATGAAAGACGTGTCCAAACGAGTTCTAATAGCTTTTTGAATCCAAAACTCTCCTATGCACCGCGGAAACTTTCCGTACCAACACAATTTACGCTCTTTTACACTGATAAGGTGACCTGTGATACTAATAAGGCAGCGCCGTCCTCATTTTTCCACCAGAAGACTGCGCTTTGCTGCTTGTCGATTAAGATGAAGATGAAATAACTCTGTCTAGATCTAACTCAGAAGCGAAGCGTTTCTGAAATTCGTTTTCAAAATCCGTTTGTAGAGGGAAACCAACTTAATGCGTGCTCAGCCAAGCAGCGTTATTTCCTCGTGATTAACAAAAAATGTCCTCTGTCTCAGCCAAGCAGCATTCAGTGATTTTGCCCCGTATATGATAAAATATCTAAAAATATAATTAACAATTATTCATCGACACTGAGGTGAATAATTGTTTTAGTATATACCGCACAAGCTGAACAAATTGCGGATCAAAGAGTAACTTTATTTGTGACAATATGCCGACAAAAGCAATTTTTAAAAATAGAAGAACCGTAGCCAGGGTAAGACATGTTAAAAATTTTGTTTTTTTTGGCTGCTCGGTGGTGAACAGCACTTGGCTAATCACCTCCGAGCTAGCCAAGCAACGCGCGCGAAAAGCACTATTCACTTGGGTGGTATATACCAATAAATACTATCATGGTCCACATCGCTGCACTATACTTGAAAAAAACCTTTCAGTGTCCCTCTATATACAGGACTCTTATACAAAACTAATCTGCATCTAATTTTGTTCTGTCTACCTTGTTTACTTTACTATAGTTAAAGATCTACTCTGTTGGTCTACTTATTACGTGTTAAGGTGTCCCATGGTGCCATCGAGGACTGATGATTATGATAATGATGATGATGATGATGCCGCATTTATGGCACAATTATATTGGGGTTTCAGTGCTGTCAATGGCCGATTGGCTCTCTGTGTGGTCCTCTGAAGCACCCCTTGGGTTTTGCCGATCTGATAGGAACACGAAAAGTATAAGTTACTTTACATTATATCATGAAATGAATGCTACAGACGTTTCCTGAACCTGGGAATGAAAAAGCCCGAAATTAATGCGCAGCGAAGTAAGTAAGCACTTAATGGCAGAATTTAGGATATAACTGACAAGTAGCACTATTCCATAGTAAACGCGTTATGTCATAAGGATTGTTTACCTACATACTGATAAATGGTGTTCTGCCAAAGCCCAAGTGCTAGTACCATAAATCCTCGAATTAGCTCAGTCCTGGGCGCTTATTTCTAATTTAGGAGAAGACGGGGACGTTTATTTAATTTTCCCAAGTCGTGCTCTGAGATGATCGTGTTTTTAAATACATCACCTGCGCATTAACATGAACTTAAGCTGTTTACCGACATTAAGAGCTCATCGTAAAGTTTACATTGCGGCACCGTTAGTACTTGGATTTTTTTTTTCAAACTTAACGAGATCACAAACTGAAACAATGCACAAATTAATACTACATGACGAAAACTATACATCCGTTGTCGTCTCACTACTTGTACAAAAATGGGGGGAGGGGAGGCGGAGGGCTTATTTTAAGTTTTGCTGTTAACAGGTGCGCTTATTTGAAGGGGAGCACTTATTCCAGGGAGATGGGGGGGGGGGGGGGGGGGGGGGCTAATTGAAGAGTTACGGTACATATATATTTAGCCAAGCCGAAGCACGGAGATTCGTCAAAATACATATATCTTATTAACCAAGCACGAGGGCCATACTGGGAGAATATCGACCCGAGGTCTTGACAGTACGGACCGAGCGAAGCGAGGTCCGTACAAAAAAGACCAAGGGCCGATATTCTCCCAGTAGGGTGCCGAGCAAGCTTGGTTAATAAGAGATTTATTACACGACTGAAATTGTCTAGGATAAAACCCAAATGATAGACTGCAAAGACTCCATAAACTTCAAGCGCGCGATTTTTATTTAGAGCAAACTGAACGTTTACTCACGTCTGACGTTTTTTAAAAAAAGAAAAACAAAGTTGGAAGAAAACAAAAACGATAACATTTTATGTGGAGTTAATACAGTTTTAGAAAAAAAAGAAGTAAAACTACGGGAAAATCTTCATGTGGGATCATTCGGGACAGTGCCCGGTCCGATACTTAGAGAATATTGGACCGGCAACGGAGCAATCTTATTGGCTGATTTTAGTTATTAGCCCTCTGAACTAACTTAGTCGTGTAACAATAATCATTAACTCAAAAGAATACATTTAGAGAAAGTCATCAATAAGCCTTTCACTAAACCAAATGAATTTAACAATGAAAATGGGAAATCTCCGCAAACACAATATGCAAATCACCACGTGCGATTGTCAAATAGCAAATCCTATTCGCTTTTAAACCCTAAAGATGGCCGAATGAAAGAAAATGTAAAAGGTGAATAGTTGTTTTAATTAAGTATATACTAAAACAGTGAGATGATATATACACCACAAAAAATTGCTTTGGATGATTTCTTCACTTATCACGGATGCAAACTGGGACGTCATTTTTTTCTCGAGTTGGTCGGAGGAAAATAGCAAAGGACATTCGGAGTTTCACCAACCAATCAGCGCGCGCCTTCAACACTATCCACTCTTTTAATATATACTAATTGAGTTTATTCTTAATCGTATCTTTTTGGTGCGCTTTACTGGGACATGGTCTAGCAATGGTTCTTTTTTTTCCCTGAAGCAGTGGAGACAAAACAGTCTCATATGGTGAAACCGTACCCGCCTGATACTGATACCCGCCTGGGTTCACTTAATAACAACTATGTGTATATAAAGAGCCAAAAAATATGATTTTGACAAAAAGCCGAAACAAGCTGAATAATATATATTGCGAACAACTCATGATCAGTTGAATGAAGGGATCGATTGTTCGGTTAAATCTTCGTCAAATGAATGCCCCACTCTCCAATCGTCCACCCTCTTATTCTTCTATTTTATACTTTATATTTTACCAGTTGTGTATGTGTCTGGATTTATAAAAACAATGTTAAAGAAATCGTCTGATCCGGTCTTATTCTGTTTATAGTTTTTAGATTTCCGTTTCTTTATTTCTCCCAGCTTATTAGCATATTTTTCTTGCTAGAGGTTTAATCAACCTAATCAATCCCGAGTTTAAATAAAGTTTCATTCATTCATTCATTCTCCAAAGTAGACGATGTAAAAACTAAGAGGAAAGTCAGTCCTTTTTCTCCTCCACTCTCTTATCTCCCTTCCCTCTATTTGTCATCGTTTGTTGCAATTTAAGGCCTTTTGGGGTCGTGAAATCTAAGAGCATACTGGGTGAATTGGCCTAGAGTATTGACACGGTTTCCATAAATCCAGGCATATGTATTATATGATTATTGTAATGTAGTGGGATGCCCCAGTTAAAGCGGGAGAAAACGTGAAGGTTGCCAGTTGACGTCGCTTAACACCGCCTTTCTTCCAATATCTCGGTCACGTTTCAAGACACGCTAAATCCCTCTGCTTATTTCATTAACTACTGTTTGGCGGTTATGTCTAAATTTTGGGGGTATTTTTGGGCAATTGTGAAAGAGATATTTTTCTAAAAGGATAGATTAAATTGAGGAAAATATAAAATGCTGAAGATTTGATGGATTTGGAAATTGCAATCTGAAGTGAAGAATTAGTAGATGAACACCAAACACTCTCATACCAGCCTGGGGCTCTATTTTGAGGGGTCAACTGTCTGGTAATGTCTCCAACCCATTTTAATCCTAACAATTCCCTTTTAAGTTACTTAAAACTTCACTCCTATTCATGTTTACCACCGGCCTAAATGCTACTTACGTTGGTTGCAGCTCCTGAAACTTTCCCTTTTTTTTAAGTGGGAGATAATCCCATTTAGATCCTTGCTCCATTTATTTAAATCTTTTATTTCTTCACTCAGCTTCGTTAATTCACCCATTGGCAGTCTCTTTGCCTCAGAAGAAATTTCTCAGAAGAAATTTAGTCAAAGATAGAATCTATTTCTTTTGTTAACAGCTGACTGTCTTTACTGTTCCTTTCTGAAGGTTCCTCAATTTATCTGAAAAGATTTCTTTTCAGCATTTTATCTTCTTTTGACTCATGACTTTGTTTCCAAAAGCAAAGTTCGAAACAGTCCCTTTAGTAGCCGTCAATCCACCTCCCACAAATCCGAAAGCGGCTCTTGCTCCTCCGAGGAAGAAAGATTTTGCTCCCGACGGTACTGTCATGGCCACCGTTAGAACAAACAAGTGAACAACAAAAGACAAGCATCACAAATCAACACTATCTTCAATAGTATGACTGTTGATCCACAAGTGGAAGTATAAACGTGTGTTTAGCTGTACTTACTTTTCTTTTCACGCAATGCCATCGATTTTGACTGAGGCATTGTAGAAACCTTATTTGAAATTTACAGAGCCTGTTAGTGCCGTTCGCGCGCGTATAGCATTATATTGGGGATGCATCCTTTCTTCCTTTTTGCGAACACTTTCCTTTGGCGTAACTATATTTTTTCTCTGGCGCGCCTTTTTTGATGGCGCCACCGTCTTTTCAACGTCTTTTCTTTTTCTTTTTCATGAACATTGCAAACTCGTGGGTCATTCAGTGGATTCCAGCAAAACAAAAGTTCTCGCCACAGAGAGTAATACCTTCAAACGCCGCATAAGGGAGGCAACTGAGATAAGATTACGTAACCCCTCTTTGAACAGAGACAATGGCTTCGAATTAGCCAGAATTTATGACAACATCTTAGCGCCTTCGAGATCATTATATAACCCTTCTTAACAGTCAAACTTGCATTGTGGCTGACGAAGTTCGGTGGACCCGAACGAAATATTCCACTTTTGAATTTTTAACTCGTGCTCTGAGTAACGAAATTTTCATATATCTTTATAGTCTTAAATCATGTTTCCAGAGCAGGAAAACAATATTTTTGGTTCTATTTTTTCTTTTTGTGTTGTGCTTTTCTTACTGGCGCGTTTTTTTTCCCTGGTGGGAATTTTTTCTGGCGCGATTTTTTAGTGCTGGCGCTACTTTTTCTTCTGGTGCTCATTTGTTGACCGCTGCCAGATTCATGATTGTGAGATCAAAGTACAAATAGGTTTGGTTGAGCAAGATGGCTGACTCGGCTGTCAATGATCTAGAGGGGGTAAGTAGTATTTCATTTCGTAAGTTACTGTGCATGAATTGGGTTCCATGGGAGTTATCATTTCAACACTAGTGTCGCAGCTCGAAGTCCAAAAAAGTGCGGTTAATGCACGAGCAATCTTCAAACTCTTTATAGATATTTAGATATTTTGACCATTATCCCTGTAAATATATTATTATCATTATCATTATCACTATCATTATCACTATCACTATCACTATCATTTTCATTTTCATTATCATTATCATTATCATTATCATTATTATTACTATTATTATTATTATTACTTTTATTATTTAAAAATAAAACATTGCTTAAAATCATTTTAAGATTAAAAAATATTAAACAAAAAGTTTCCCACGTATGGAGTTCGTCTGGGTATTTAATTGGGCTTAATATTCTTGATGAAGAGCATTTCAAATACTAAACAATCTTTCGTCTCGACGATCAACAGAAGTAATTCCCAGTCCGAGAGGCCTGGGAGCAAATGTCTGGTAATCGATGTTCCTTTGTAGCCAATATTCGACTCACTCCACTGTGGTTGCCTCGGTAGCTCAGTGGTTAGAGCACCTTTCATGAGATCGGGGTGTCGTGGGTTCGAATCCCGCTCGGGGCATTTGATTTTTTCCAGCATTTGTTCTGTTCATATAGATAGGCATATCAGAGTTGACCTCTCTGATGATAGTTTTAGTGTTAGTGTTAGTGTTAGTGTTAGTGTTAGTGTTAGTGTTAGTATTAGTTTTAGTGTTAGTGATAGTGTTAGTGTTAGTGTTAGTATTAGTATTAGTGTTAGTGATAGTGTTAGTGTTAGTGTTAGTGTTAGTGTTAGTGTTAGTGTTAGTGATAGTGTTAGTATTAGTTTTAGTGTTAGTGATAGTGTTAGTGTTAGTGTTAGTATTAGTTTTAGTGTTAGTGATAGTGTTAGTGTTAGTGTTAGTATTAGTTTTAGTGTTAGTCATAGTGTTAGTGTTAGTGTTAGTATTAGTATTAGTGTTAGTGATAGTGTTAGTGTTAGTGTTAGTGTTAGTGTTAGTGTTAGTGTTAGTTTTATTGTTAGTGTTAGTGTTAGTGATAGTGTTAGTGTTAGTATTAGTTTTAGTGTTAGTGTTAGTGTTAGTGTTAGTGTTAGTGTTAGTATTAGTTTTAGTGTTAGTGTTAGTGTTAGTGTTAGTATTAGTATTAGTTTTAGTGTTAGTGATAGTGTTAGTGTTAGTGTTAGTGATAGTGTTAGTGTTAGTGTTAGTGTTAGTGATAGTGTTAGTGTTAGTGTTAGTGTTAGTGTTAGTTTTAGTGTTAGTGTTAGTGTTAGTATTAGTTTTAGTGTTAGTGTTAGTGTTAGTATTAGTATTAGTTTTAGTGTTAGTGATAGTGTTAGTGTTAGTGTTAGTATTAGTATTAGTGTTAGTGATAGTGTTAGTGTTAGTGTTAGTGTTAGTGTTAGTGTTAGTATTAGTTTTAGTGTTAGTGATAGTGTTAGTGTTAGTGATAGTGTTAGTGTTAGTATTAGTATTAGTGTTAGTGATAGTGTTAGTGTTAGTGTTAGTGTTAGTGTTAGTTTTAGTGTTACTGTTAGTATTAGTATTAGTGTTAGTGATAGTGTTAGTGTTAGTGTTAGTGTTAGTGTTAGTTTTATTGTTAGTGTTAGTGTTAGTGATAGTGTTAGTGTTAGTATTAGTTTTAGTGTTAGTGATAGTGTTAGTGTTAGTGTTAGTGTTAGTGTTAGTGTTAGTGTTAGTGTTAGTTTTAGTGTTAGTGTTAGTGTTAGTGTTAGTGTTAGTATTAGTTTTAGTGTTAGTGATAGTGTTAGTGTTAGTGTTAGTGTTTAAGTGTTAGTGTTAGTGTTAGTATTAGTTTTAGTGTTAGTGTTAGTGTTAGTGTTAGTATTAGTATTAGTTTTAGTGTTAGTGATAGTGTTAGTGTTAGTGTTAGTATTAGTATTAGTGTTAGTGATAGTGTTAGTGTTAGTGTTAGTGTTAGTGTTAGTGTTAGTGTGAGGATCCCCCAGATTACTTTGGCTGGTTAAGTAGGTATGAACATCGAGAAATTCGTTGTACAATTCCTTTGGTAATTTCTGCTGGGTCTCAAGCCTCTTAAGATTGTAGCCTGGCAATGATTCGGGGAGATGAATTGGATGGAAAGCTTTTGATGTCAGGTTATTTTTCCACTTCTTGTATTCTTGGTTTAGATTCTTCGTCTCGCTAACTTCCGCAGCTTTAATCTCAGCGTTCAGATAGTAGGTGAATTCTTTGAGGACGTCTTCTTCTTTGTCTTTTTCTTTGACGATTTCTTCAAATTTCTCCACCAACTTCATAATTTTAACCTCAGTAGAAAATACATCCATTACTTGTGCTGGACTCTTGACACTCTCTTTGATCTTAGTGAAGGATTCGAGTTCTTCCTTCAAAGAAGCCACTTCATCACGCTCTTCTGTTTTCTCTTTCCCTCTAGCGTCAATAATGCTTTTAAACTTTTCAAAGACCTCCTCAAATTCTAACTCAACAGAGTTTGCCTTTTCTTTGATAATTCTGCGTTTAATTCTTTTGCGCTCTCTACGAGGCGTTTCTCGAACTTTAGAAAACCCTCAGTTCCTTCAGTGCCAGCTTTCTCCTGCGAAAAACAAGGCAAGAAGACCAAGAAACTGCATACATGTGATGCTGGCTAGCTTTAGGCTGAATCTACTGAATATAATGTGAAGAAACAATACGGTAAACAAGCTAGTGTCTACCCATTCGCAAATAGTGCATCATTAATGAGAACATGCGGTTTACTGTAGTCATCACAATGATTGCAGTTAGCGACAGGAAGCTTATTTACCAGTTTATTGTAGCTCAAAAGGTGGGTAGAGGTCCTTACTGAAGAGGGTTCACTTATTATTGAAGGGGCGCACATTTCATTTTGTATATCTAATCTGAATCTGATAAATTACATGTATAAAATCAACAAAACCTTTAGCTTAAGAACTGTAACAATATAACCTCTGATGATCACAATGCAATAATTTGTTCAGATAAGAAAGCGCACTTCATCTTGAATGACACTTTCACCTAGGGGGTGGACATTGAAAGAGGGTGCTAACTGGAATCGGGGCGCTTACTTTAAAAAACTTCACTGCATGGCAGTATAGAAAGTATTGAAGGCTTTTCTTGTAGTTTATTTGCATATTTCTATCATTGTCACTCAAAGGGAAAACCTTAGTGGAAGGAGGGCGCTATATCAGATTGTTACGATAATGGAACAAATTCAAATTCTATCTATCTATCTATCTATCTATCTATCTATCTATCTATCTAATCAAAATACTTACGTCAAAGGTTTCACCACATCCTACGTCAACAAAGAAAACTTCTTCTTCCTCGTCTTCTTCTATCTTTGTTGCCGTCTTCTTTTTTCCATAAACCTTCTCAAGGTATTGCTGATTGTGATGTATTCGTGAGTATTTCACATCGACAGGAACATTTCCGGCTTTACTTCTTTTCTGTTTCTTCTTGAATTTATCCCATTTTGTGTAAACTCCAAACGTTGTCTTGTCTCCATCTTCCTCCTTAGCCTCATTCACCAGCTCTGTGATCTTAGGAAACATAATAATACTATCAACAGACAATAATGTCATGGGTAATTAGTTACTAAAATTCAAACTACAAAACTACTTATCCTTTTGGGATTTTACTTTTATGATGAATAAGAGCAGCTGAAAACAAATATGTACACAAATTTTTCAGTTCTACGAATGGGTGCTCGGTTTTGTGATAGACTACGTTTGAATTTCTAAGCTTTGTGTGACCCGGTATTTACATGACAGCCGAGAGAGCTGTCATGTTGCTTTAAAAAAAGTGACTTATTTCGGGGAATTTGGCTATCTGAACAGTTCTTTCGTTAGAAAAGTATTAATCAAACGTGTTTGAGTTCCTCGAGAAATGAATTCACGCTTTTGTAGGAAAATTCAGTGACGGATGTTTCTGTTGGATTCCGGCCGCCATGTTGGAGCCCATCTGGATGAGTTCCTCTCTATAAATTTGGATAACACATTTCACCATATATCTTTCGTAAGAAAAATTGCTGTGACTTGAATCTTGGCGAGATTCCTTGTATATTTACCTTTCTTTCTCAGATTTCGGACTTTATCTTTTGAACGGTATTGATTTTTATTTTGATCTATTTTGAATGGCGTGACACCGAAAGCCTTTGATATGGATGAAATACTTACAATAGTCTAAATGGTTATATTCAGGTCAGGAAAGGAAATTGTAACGTAGTTATCAGTTCCAATTTCTTAAAAGAGAGGTGAATAGAAAGAGCGGCACGGGTAGACGGGCAACTAGAAGACTCAACAAAGGTAAGGGCACAATGGGTGGCACTCTCCTACATCCTCCACTATCTTTACCAGAAACGACAAACTTAATTTATTGTTTTAAATCCAATAATATAAAAGGTCATCAGAAGCACTACCATTTTCACGTTCTCTCTCTTGCACGTTTTTAGTCTTATCGTTTCCTTTAATTATTGTTCTTTGTATATTGCGTTTTGTTGTACTGTTGGTTTTTATTTCGCATAATTATGCTGTCAGTAAATAGATACTTTTAATATAAACTCATTTTAGTGGAGCAATGTTCTGTTGGCCAAGTTTCTGACCGTTTGTTCGTCTTTTAAGCGTTTCCCTTCGTTGCCTTTATTGCTTTCTTATTAAAATATATATTCTGGTTCTGGCAAGCCTTCGATGCTTGAGTTTCAATCCTGAACGTTCGCGACGTAAATCTAGCGACATTTAGCCTGTTATATAGTTGCGGTAACAAGTTGATGATAGCATTTCCCGTCTTCGAGAATTGACGGATTCCTAGATCTCCCAACGAATCTACTACGTATACCCTACACTGATATCTTCACTATTTTTACTGTGCTTGCATAATTCCCCAACGATCCCTAGACAGACAACACACAATTTGTATTTTGGCACAGAGAGAAGTTTATTAAGAAAGTAACAGTGAAAACCAACGATAAAAGTAATAAACCTCTCTGCCACCCTCATGCGGAAATACACAGGGTGGGTGGGTGGGAAAGCGAAACCAGTAGGAGCTGTGTAAGGTACAAACAACTAACTAAAGTGAAACACGAACCACGATAACCCGATACCCATGGATTCAGTTGCGCAATTAATCCCTTTGAGCACGTGCCTACCCAAAGGGGGTAAATTCCCCAACCGATCCCTAGACAGACAACACACAATTTGTATTTTGGCACAGAGAGAAGTTTATTAAGAAAGTAACAGTGAAAACCAACGATAAAAGTAATAAACCTCTCTGCCACCAAACGGAACCCGGCCAAAAAACAAAGGGTGTGCGCTGCGACTAAATTACAAGCGACTGGACAGCGGTACGAATCTGGTGAGCAACAGCTAATTTGGACTCAACACTAAACTCTAAATAGACTCTATAAGCGTCACTGGTCCAGTCTCCGTATAACTGAATGAGTTCGCCCGGAACCCCGTGATTGAAAGCCCAGGAGGCAGCGCCTCTACGAAAAGAATGGCCTCTAAAAGAAGAGGGATCAGCAACGCCCGCAGCAGACAACGCGCGACGAAACTCCGTGACAAACCGGTGCTTTGTGAGAGGAGTGCAGCCTCGTGGGCCAGGCAAAAGAAACAAGGGGGACCGAGGACTAGCAGATATTAGGCGAACCATGCGGTGATAGGCGGAGACTGGACATAAAGGAGAGCCTGGAAGGCGTAACAGAGGGATGTGAAGTTGACGCTCTCCGAACTGTATGGTCTTAGTAGAACGAAAAGTTACAATAAGTCCGTGCTCGTTAGCCACGACATCACTACGTGTAAGATTACGTCGAGGATCAAAACTTGCACGCGATGAAGGAACTATGTTAGCCAACCGAGCCATCAGAAAAAACGTAAACAAAAAGGCGCAAAAGAGCGCGCACGACGTAGGGTCGTGCTTGAAATCTAAAACCCGAGACATTTGAAACAAAATATATGGCGTAACTGGCGGCGCCCTATGTGGCGTGTGTAAGGCGTTGCGAGCTATACCACGCAACGTTAACGAAAGAAGAAAATCCTTAGTGTAGGGAAATTCTAGCCCCGAAAACAAATGAAACAGTTTAACGCCCGACAAGTAATTGCGAATAGTAGGCGGACTAAGTGTACGACTTAGAAACTGAACATAAAGACAAAGTGTATCTAACTCAGCGGGAGCTGGTGTTAATCGGAAATAAGTACAGAATAACAGAAATGCTTTAAATTGTGTCTTTAAATTGCTAAATGTTCCTGTACTGTAGGCAGAACGAAGAGTGTTCCTGAGGTCTTTTCGTAGTCTCGAAAAGGCCGATAACCCTAGAAGAGAACAAACAAAAGACTGAAAATTAGAAAGGACTGCAGTCTAACTTGAAGAATGAGACTGGCACTGGCACATCCACAAGATTGTCACGCTTAACACGAAAAAGAAATTGTTCCTTGGCGAGAGAGTGCGCATGCCATCGTGAGAGAACGTCTGCATCGCCGTTAAGAACGCCAGGAAGATGGACTGCTCGCAGTTCAAACTCGTGCAAAGCTGCTAAAAAGCAGATTTCTCGCAGACACGAATTAATAAATGAGTTCCGACACCTCCCAGAGTTCAAAGCCGTGACCGCAACGTCATTGTCACAACGAACTGTCAAACGTAGGCCACGCCAAAGATGACTCCACAGCTTGAGGGCAACAACAATAGTCAGAAGCTCCAAACAATTAATGGCCAGACCCTGCGCTAATATGAAGTCTGGAAACTCAGCATGGAAATATTGACGAGCAGAAGTGCCTCCACAACCACGAAGGCAAGCGTCGGTAGAGAAAACGGATCATGTGTACTTAAGGCATCTGTCGAGCCGAGTGTCGGTCGATACTATCGGCCGATATGGCGACCGACACTCGGCCGATATATCGACCGACACTCGGCCGATATGTCGGCCGAGTGTCGGTCGACATGAACAGACAAGCATGTCGGCCGACACCCGGCCGATACTTCACCGCCACTCGGCCGCCTCGGCGCCACTCGGCCGCCACTCGGCCGATACTTTACCAACACTCGGCCAACACTAAGCTCACTTGGTCAGCTCTTGGTACCGAGATCTTCCCTGCTCTACTGAGAGAGGCTTTCAGTGGCCATCGTCCTTTTTTGGCCTTTAAGCTCCGGCAATATTCATGTCTTTTTTTCCAGCTATGTTTTTTCCTCGTCATCGCTTTTATATACGACCCTCGTTACTTTATGATGCAGCAGCATTTGGGGATTGTTGCTTTTGGAGGCTCGTTATTTTAGGGGAGCAAAAGATGATATAAAAAGTTGGTACGATTGCGCTCTCTTCCTGCCACATAGATGGGTTTTTCAGTTCTAGACCCCGTGATATTTCACAACTCTTCGTGGCATAAGCAAGACCTTCCCTGTTGCAGAGTGCGTTTTATCAGAGTACAAAACACAGAAAAAGGGCTCGAGAAATGTAGTAAACACCTACCTGCGCGTTTTTTTTTTTACATTTCAGTTTCTCCGGTTCTCAAATACAAGTCGTGTTTTACCATACGTATTATCATACGTATTTGACCTGAATATTGATCATTGGGAAATAAATATGCTATAGAACCTGGGCCTCTGTCTGTCTTTGATTGAGGTGGGCTTGTTGAGGGTAGGCTACCTAATCTCGGAGGAGCTGTTATTTTTGGGGAGTCGCTACTTTCGGGATCTAACTGAGGCCACAATCTTTTGATGATACGTTACGTTAGGTGTTGTAACAGTCGCTGCTTCAGCTGTCAACTGCGATTACTTTTTCAGGGTTGATGTAACCGAAGTTACGCGTAGTCGTGTACCAAACCCTTTATTTATAACTTGCACTCGTACGGTACTACATATAAACCAGAAAAATAAAAAAATTAATAATAGAAAATAATAGCTAACCAAAATAACAAACAAGAAGGAACGGATAATACGAAGAAAGGTTTACCTTAACGGTGTCCTGACTTCACGAGATAAAAAAATACTTGCTGCTTAAAAACTTAAAAGTGGCGTAAAAAACGAAGACCTAGGTCCTATTTATTCTAAAAAGGCTTGACAAGCGATTACGTAACAACACGAAGTAACGAAAACAAGCGTTCCTACAAACAATAAAGCGGACAAAAACGAATACTAACGACTATTGAACTAGTGTTAAATACCAAAAATAGAAGAACAGTTAAATAAAGAAAACAAAGGGAAACAAACCAAAAAAAAAACTAATTTGAATGTTTGGCTTTGTCGGCATTTCCTCATTTATTCCCTCCTTCGTTCATTTGTAAGCCGTGCAATGAAAGTTGCTAGAGTTATCGCATAATTCCAGAAAGAATTTTTTTAAAGTGGTATTATGATCAAATTTTACCCCTTGATATTTTAGGTGTATCACATAGAATTCCATGAAAGAATCAAAACGCCGTTTATCGTTTGCAAATATCTGCATTAGTTCCGGAGATATTTAAGTTTGAAAAATGTGCGAAATATGCAAATGAGATGACTGATGACGTCATTCGCTCAACCCAATGTTATCACAAGTACATAAATAGGGCTATCTTGGCCAATTTGCAACACAGATCATTGAAACTTGGCAGGGTAATAGTTCGATGGGAAACACACTCGTGGCTATAAAAATTATGTTTCCGTGCACGTGGCAACTCACTCTGTCCCAGTCCCCACCCACTTGATTTCAATATGTTAGTAATTTTCAGCTCGAAAAACGCTAAACAGGGCCACAAACTGGAGCCAACATTTTTATATGCCTGCTGGATCATACATACGAGGCACCATTTGCAATTATGAAAATAGAACGCTGAAGGAGGCCAGAAATGCCTTTAATATTGGGGAGGTCTGGAATCCAGTATGTTGCCATGGTAACAAAACTTTTAAGCTCGTATTGTGTTGCAACTTTAGTAGAACCTTACTACAAAGAATCCAACATTTCTGTTACAAATTGACCGAGATATCTTTTTTCATCATATTTGACCAAAATTTGGTTGAGTGTATGACGTCATCACTTGGCTAATTTGCATATTTTAAAAACTTGAATATCTCTGGAACGAAAAGAGATATTCGAAAAAAGTAAACGGCAATTTTCTTCTCATACAGACTACTTGTTTATGTTTTAAAATGGCTTCAATAGGAAACATGCGATTTTCGTCATAGTACCACTTTAACTATTGTAATATAAAGGCAAATAAATGATGATGATGGATGATGATGATGATGATGATGATGATGATGATGATGATGAAAAGAATAAAAGGAAGAAGGAAAGAACTTATCCATATACTCAGTGTTCTGACCAGAGACATAATGGAATCCGTGGTAGGAAATATCATTCAGCATGCGGGTATGGGGGATGACAGGCCGAGTGAGCGGACAAGATGTGAACGTTAATCCTGAGCTAAAAGAGCTTTTAAAATATCTTTGCACAATATTGATTTTTGAGTGTATTTGGTGTCTAGATTGTGCTAAATAATTTGGAGCTTGTTGCAGTCAGTCATCAAGGCCTGATATAGACGCAATAACTTCTTGTAGACTGTTTATTAGCATCGAACCTACGACTAGTGCTTTTTTACGTGATTTTCTTTCTTTTTTAGATTTTGCTATTTAGAGGAAGAAAGAATGTTACACGTTTATTAAAAATATTTATGCCAAGAGCGGTGCCTTAAAAATTGTTTAACGCTATATTACTATAATTGCGTTCGTGCTCGCGGCTAGGATTCAGTGAATCACAGAGACTGAGCTGGAGTAAATTTGGCCACTAGAGTGGCGTTTATTTCTAACCAAATACACATATAAAAATAGATGCACAATGCTTATCGAAAAAATGCTAGTTATTTAATTCAGCGAATTAAGTTGGGGCGAAAAGTAGCCAACATGGCCTATAAAAAGAATAAAAATGGGAGAACTAACGGCAGAGGAGGAGATCAGGGGCCGGAGGAGGGCCGATAAAATGAATTCGCTCGGTTACGACCTGCTAACCCGTTCGGCGTTGGCAGAAAAAGGGGCGAGGAAAAATTGAGATCGCTAATTTATATCCCGCAGTCAGAAAAATTTTATCTCAACTCAACTTCTGCCGCCTGTACTCCAAGATAAGATAATACAGGGCCCCGTCATGACATAAAACCCATTATCGCGCTAGTTCAATAATGGGGCATTTATGCCAAGAGCGGTGCCTTAAAAATTGTTTAACGCTATATTACTATAATTGCGTTCGTGCTCGCGGCTAGGATTCAGTGAATCACAGAGACTGAGCTGGAGTAAATTTGGCCACTAGAGTGGCGTTTATTTCTAACCAAATACACATATAAAAATAGATGCACAATGCTTATCGAAAAAATGCTAGTTATTTAATTCAGCGAATTAAGTTGGGGCGAAAAGTAGCCAAAAGCCACAAAATGTGGCGAGCCCCAACGAAAGCCGCAGGCACGAACGTAATTAACAACAACCCGTTGAACAATAACACACGAGAATACGCAAATATAAATGATGTACCTATGGGACACCAGGCTAATCACTGACATATCCCTGATCACTTGGCTGATAAAGATACCCTTATAGTCGCCTCTCTAAGGCGAACTTGACATATGCATATTAAACCAAAAGCAAAGATAAAATGCATTTATGGTCGCCCCAGCCCATGTCTGTAGAGCGAACATAAGACATGTGTATATTAAACGAAAGCAAAGACAAAAGTACGTATATGAGGGCCTCCAGCTCATAGACATATTAAACAAAAAGTAAAGGTAAAAGTACATTTATGAGCGCCCCAACCCGTGTCTGTAAGGCGAGTGTAGAAAATATGCGGTAAAAAACAAATGAAAATTACTCGATGGAAAAATGCCGACCCAGCCCATGACTGCAGGACGATAAAAGTTCCATCAATACAGCTTAATTAGATTAGAGAACTTGTCGTGGTGACAGAAATCAAGCTAACGGAAAAACAAAATTATGTAAGACTAACGCCATCCCAGCCCATGACTGAAGGACGATGATCAGCCTTAGCAAAAACTTGGAGGTTGACGAATATATAACTTAAAGGCGTCGGATTTCCAGCGACCAAGGTGGCGAATCTGAGCGTCTGATAGACCCTTTTCAGCCGCCCAAGAGGCGGCCCCTATCCGGAAGGAATGTGATTTATAGCGACTAGCATCCAAACCACAAAAAATTAACGCTTGACGTAGTTGCTGTGTGAAATGTGTAGTTTTGACCGGAGCCCCATCAGCAAAGCAAAACAAGGGACCTGGCGCATTGCCCCGCAAAGAGGAGTACTGTCTTAGATAATTCACCGGGCAAAATTCTACGTGTTCGGCGCTCGCTAAATTGACCGAGAAGGGGCGTCCGCTAGTGTCGTGTTTAAAACCCGTGATAACAATCGATGCCGAGGTCACGCAGCTGTGGTGTGACGAAAAGCTGAGGTCTTCAAAGTGTACGAGTGGTCTCAAATTTGCCCCCTTGGCCGTCAGTTCACCCAGACGAAAAAAGCCATAGAAAGCTACTAAAAACATTGTTTTGTACAACAATCTTTGAAAAGCTGAGGAATTGGTGTGATTTAAAGCAAGCACTAGGCGGTGCAAAACTGAACGAGTTATTGGGAGCCTGACATCCGGTGCTGAGTGAAGCCTATTGTGAGCCGATAAAAGCTTTTGCACTAAGAAATTCTTACTCGGATCAGGCAAATTACCTAATTTATGTACGTAACTTAAAGCAGAGACATATGTCAAGATTGTGGAGGATGCAAACTTTCTTGCCGAGAGATAAGAAATGAACAACGCCAGACTGTTAACTGAAACTGGAAGGAGGGAGCAACCAGGCTCACAAAATTCCGCTGCAAAGTCGACATACATTCTCCACGCTCTCTCGTATGTCTTACGAGAACCTTCCGTAATGGCTGAGCGAAGAAGCTCGGTCATGTGAAGTGCCAATTGCTGGGTTGTAAGCCCCCCGGAATCGGCGTCGGCTGGTCGTCTGCGTAAGGCGCAAGGGATCTGAATTTCTCGACCTGTAAGCGAGATAAGGCGTCGCTTTCGCGATTAAGTGAGCCTGCAATATGCTTAGCCTGAAATAAAATGTTGTATTTAAGAGTACATAGAACAAAGTGCCTAAGCAGAACCATGACAGACCGATCCTTAGAAGTTTGCCTATTGATTATTTCCACCACGGCTTGGTTATCAGAAAAGAAAACGATACATCTGTCACGCATAATTGATCCCCAAATCTCAACTGCAAGGACGATAGGAAAAAATTCCAAGATCGTAATATTAAATTGTTTCCACCCGTCGGGCCACTCCCCGAAAAACCAATGGTTACCAAAGATCGCAGCATAACCTAGAGAACCCGCTGCATCGGTAAATAAATTGAGGGACTTGGAAGTCTCCCATCGCGAACTGAGAAAAAAGGACTTGCCATTATACGAACGCAGAAAATCATGCCAAACCATGATATCGTATTTAGTATCTTTTGTTAGTCTGACGTGATGATGGGGTTTCCGGATGCCCTTCGTCAGATCAATTAAACGCCTAAGAAACGCTCGTCCTGGCACGACAACACAGCAAGCAAAATTGAGAAGTCCTATCAAGGATTGCAACTCTTTTAATGAAACGCTTTTACGTGTTAAAAATTCGTTCAAACATGAACGGCATTTTTCAAGTTTATCCTCTGGGAGACGAGCCTCCATCAGATCAGTATCTAACGTTATCCCCGCAAATTGTAGCACTCTGGCAGGACCTGTTGTCTTTTCGTTTGCGATGGGAACGCCTGTACGTTGGCACAAACAAAGAAAGCTGTTGAGGTCTACCCGACACTTTTCCTCAGAGGGCGCAATAAATAAAAAGTCGTCCAAAATATGGATGACCGCCGATGCGCGTAATTTGTTTGTGGCAATCCACTCTAACCCTGTGCTCAGTGTTTCAAAAATTTGACATGATGAAGAACAGCCCATGGGGAGACACTTGTCAAAATAAAACTTCCCCTGCCATTCCATCCCGAGCAACGGAAAATCCCTAGGTGCAATTGGAATGATTCGAAAAGCGGATTTAATGTCTGTTTTTGCCAGAAAGCAGCCATTCCCTAACGATTTCACAAGACGAATGGCATCATCAATGGTTGCATATCGAACAGTAGCTAGCTCTTTGGGAATACCGTCATTAACGGATGAGCCAGCAGGATAGGAAAGGTGGTGAATTAATCTGAATTCACCAGGCGCTTTTTTGGGCACAATACCCAGGGGAGAAGTCCTGAATGTGTCGAAGGGAGGAACGTCAAAAGGACCTACAATTCTGCCTGCTGTGAGTTCCTTGGACAGCTTATCATTGACGCCAGCCGGGTTGTCCAACGCACTTTTGAGATTTGGGGAACGCATTGCAACTACAGAACCAAAATACTGAATTGAAAAGCCGTGCAAAAAACCCTTAATCAAAAAGTCAAAAATCCTGTTATTGTAACCCTGAAGGTAAAACGCGAGTATGTCGGGCCTTACCGGGGTTGGCCCGCGACTCAATAGACGCGCGTCCCTGCCCGCCATTCCCAGAAGAGGGGGTGGGTGTGGCTTCGTTTGTGTTGTTACGTCTGGTTGCATTGCATTGCATGGCAGGATGGTGCCCTCCGCATTTAAAGCACGAGTGTCTGAAATTGCAACCTCTACAGAACTGTCCGGAATGAAAACGCCAACACACTCCCTTAGGAAAGGACTGGAAAGGACGTTGGTTGGGCCGACGGGCTCGAAAATCGTGATTATTATGTTGACGTGATACTACTAGGGAACTATGCAAGGCCTGATGCCATAATTCCCAAGCTACGGTATCCCACGGGTAACGGTCAGGTTTTGACTGGCGCAGAAAACGAAATTGTTCGTCGTAGTAACGCCAGTTACCCTGTTTAGCGGCGATGTCTCTGACCACTTCACAATATTTCATTAAACAACTGATGGAATGTGGTGCCTTAACTGTATACACAGCTACAAATACATTAAAGGCAGTAAGCCATTGATCAATAGTAAGACTTTTTCGTTTCGGTTTAACGTGCTCAAAGCAAAGACTAGGGTTGTCATTATCATTCGCAACTGACAAACGATATTTTGTCTCTTCTGGAGACACTGTGAGGAGAGACCCGAAATCGATATATTCATTCGCCCAAATCTTTGCTTTAAGACGATCCGAAACCCTAGACTCGAGGTCAAAAGTGACGCTCGAAAAGAGTTCATCTGGACTGTCGGCAGTGGATAATTTCAGCCTACCATCTGAGACGGACTTCGTGAGGTCCTCGATTTCTGTACGCGTGGCCTTCTCGACAACCTGTGGTGTGCTTGAAGGCGTTGAGCTGGCACCTGGTTGAAATCGGGACGCGTTCACAATACCAGCTGACTGTAAGGCACCTGAAATGGCCTTGGCAATGGCATCACTCAGTTCTGATGGGTTAAACTGCGAGGTGGTCGGCGACGGTGACGTCGACTTCGGTTCTGTGCGTCGCTGTTTCGCTGCATCCGCAGGAGCCGATGTTCTGGAAGCCTGACGCTTGGACACTCGCTTAGGTGGCATGATTATGTAAATATGGCTCTAACGTAAATAAAATTATGATTTCAGAAAACTCAGAAAATTGGTGGGCATGTATCACAGAAGGACGCCGTAAGAGAAAAGATAACAAATATAATTTTAATGCATATGATAATCACAGATCCGAGACAAACCAAAAGAGGCTTCAAAACGTTAGATCACAAATAAGACTCCAACGCTATTGAAAATGAAAAGGAAGCCATGGAATGTCAAGTACAAATAAAAAAGGCAGGCATCATTCGTCAAAGAATATCTTTAAATCCGAGACATTCCAGAAGAGGACACATGTCCTATAATGGCCTGAGTGTGTTGGGCACACTAATTTCATTAGCCGCCAGACAGTAACACACTGATTACGCCATGAATGTCAAGTACATAATTTGGGAGAATATTACTCCCGAAAGCCTGCAAATATATCCCACGATGAACAAATAGAGGACAGTGAAAATGTAACAAGCCTCACAATGAAGAATAAACAAATGCGGTGAATCGATATAAAAGAAGAACGTTTCACAGCGGAGGAATTAAGCCTGTGGCACACCCACTAATTTCAGAGCTTTCAGAATCGCGCCACGAATGCTACGCATGAATTTGTAGTTGCCTAGACTATTCAAATGGACGCCATCGGACAAATAAAGATTCTGATTACTGTTCCAAAACCCGCGATGACGCCAGTAGTAACAGTAGGGCAAGCGTTCCAGGACAACTTTAAGATACTGATGGAGCTTGCCCACCTTACAATTAAAATCAACTGAGTCCTTTGTGTAACGACGAAGAACCTGACCCACCACCACAAACTTAATGGAAAAAATGTTGTGCAAATCCTGCACTAAGCTCTCTAGCTCAGAACCGACAGTTTGTGGGGGAAGCTTAACAAGGTCATTTGAACCTAGTTCGAGAATGATAATATCGGGAGCAATTTCTTGCACAACGTCGAAATCATACTCTCGGAATTTCGAAATTGTCCTGCCCCCGATACCATGAAAAATTACCACAGCATTGCTATGTAAACTGCTGAGACATTCTGTGTGCCTCCTTTTCTGCACAAACGCCTGAAGTCGGTGTACAAAGGAGTGCCCGATAATCAATACTCGTTGTTTAGCCATGAGGCCCAGCGTAGCAGTTGGTAAGGGTAGAAAAACAAAAAGGAATTGTACTTGCCTGAGTTTTTCGATAAAATGAATTCGCTCGGTTACGACCTGCTAACCCGTTCGGCGTTGGCAGAAAAAGGGGCGAGGAAAAATTGAGATCGCTAATTTATATCCCGCAGTCAGAAAAATTTTATCTCAACTCAACTTCTGCCGCCTGTACTCCAAGATAAGATAATACAGGGCCCCGTCATGACATAAAACCCATTATCGCGCTAGTTCAATAATGGGGCATATATGTATGGATTTATGAAAACAGTGCTAAAGAATTGAAATCGAGCCCTAAGCGGGCGTTTTTTTTTTCTCGCCAGAAACTATCTCCAAAGGTGAAGATATAAAAATTAAAAGCAAACTCAGTCCTTTTTTTCTTCCTCCACCCGTTTATCTTCCTTTCATTGCCCTCCTTTCTCTATTTTGTGCGCGTTTACATGGCTTGGAGGCGGCCTAAAAGTTAAGTGAAATCAAGGTGAAATAAAGGTGATAGGGGTCGAATTCCTCCCAATTTTCATAAATCCAGAATGTATTGGCACAGAATAGCGAAAAATGGTCTCAAATGGACCAGTTTGCTTCCAGATGTCTTAGAAAGAAAAACATATTTTCTAAACGATGAAATTTCAGCCTTTCAGGGGCATTTAGTCATGCTCCGTGGTAATATATATATGGATTTATGAAAACGGTGCTATAGAATTGAAATCACTCCCTATCTCCAAAGGTGACGATATAAAAATTAAAAGGAAAGTCAGTCCTTTTTTTTCTTTCTTTGCCCGTTTATGTTCTTTCCATTGTCCTCCTTTCTCTATTTTTTGCCCGTTTACTTGGTTTGAAAGCGGCGTAAAAGTTTCGTTAAATCAAGGTGAAATCAGGACGATAGGGGTCAAATTTCTAAGCACCATGTTCATAAATCCAGACATATATAAGACCATATAATTGTATCGTAATTACAAATTTTCAGTTTTCAAACCTGAAACACATACATAAACATATACTTAAACTTTGAAAATTGAAGCTTCTATAGTCTTAGTAAATATATTCTCATTAAAAAATAACGTATCTCAAAGTGGATGTTGGTTTGCAATGTCCTGTAATAATCTTCGAAAACATCCATTTGGGTGAGGATCTCCATACCATCTCCTCCACATAAATTCTTGCAGGTACTCCATCAAAAAGTCAGGATTTGTATTACCCTTCATCAATTTAAACTTCTCTTTTGCTGTGCACCAGTTACTTTCAGCGTGTTGTGTGTGGACGCCTGTGACTGGGTCGACAAAGTGCAGAGAATGGTTCACTGATCCGTGTTGCAAACCCAGTCTTCTTTGTAGCTGTCGATATGCTGCCCACTGGTCGGTGTGCACTATTGAACCAGGTTGAACTTTCCGTCTAATAATGGCCAGAAGTGTAGCCGCATTACGTCGCCTAACGAGCTGTAAGTACGGTCTAGCTGGTGTGTATTGCGTATCGAACAATCCCAGAGGAGGTTGGACACGCGCCGAACTGCATTATGGTAGAGGGAATTAACCAATCAGGAGCGCGTATTTTCTTGGGAGTCAATTTGGAAGAAATCGTCGCTCGAGGGATGAAGAGGATTTCTTTGCGTGTTTTCTCGGCATTAACGAGTTTGGTGATCTAATTGCGTAAAGGAAAAGAAAGGTAAGGATCTAAAGTTTAAGTGTGCCGCTTTTTTGGCCAATTTGTCGAACTTTCTTGCCACTATTGGGATTCAACTGTAGGCGAGTCAAAAATGGCGGATCGTGGTCACAATTTACGGTGTGCATAATCAACCATTTCTTACTCCGAAACAATGGAGTTTTCAACCAAGAAAAATGTATCATCGTATGCTAGAATAATTATAGTTTGTTTCTAAGACGTCGCACCCCATCGCACCCCTTACCGTTTTCTCGTTATATTCGTCTAAAGTTTGACATTTTTTTGGCGGTAATTAAGACAGCACTGTCACCAAACACGAAGGGAAACCTAGTTGTTTTCATCTTATTTGCATCTGTTTAACTCGATTTATTTTTTGCCGTTGTGATGTTACATTAATGTTATTAGTTTTACGTCTGGTGCTTAATAGATTGCTGTATTTTTACAGATTAATGTTATTTATCGAGGCTGTAAAACCCTTGAATTATTTATATTCAAGGTCAATAGGCTCCTTTTAATTTATATTGCACCTTTTATCTGGGCATAGTTCAATATTTCTTTGTAATTGTTGTTCTCAGCAGTGATCAGAGTAGAGACAAATATTGATTTCCTGGTGGATATTAATAACTGGTGTTATAACCAGGAGCTGTGTAATGAAAACAGAGAGTCCTCTTCATATGCTGTCTCTACAATGTGGTGGCTTTGAGTATGCTTGATGAATTTGCCTTTATGAGGAGAAAAAAGGTTCACATATTAATTTTTTACTTTCATGTTTTGGAAATCTTTTCTGCAAAATGTTGTAATTTTAGCACATAGTTGTGTTATCGTGTATTTCTTGACTGCCAGGTTTAGGCTGTAATATAATGTTGATAGTAAAGTTCAATAAAAAAAAATACTTTTGTTTCTGTAATGTACAGCTTTTTGTTTGTTGTCACCTGTTTTGCCTATGTGCAAATGTTATGTACCTAGTGTGGTGTTTTGGGAGATAAATAACGCACTAGACACCATGTAAAGCAACTAACATAGTTTAATGGCCAATACTGAAATACACACTTCTTGGCCAAAGCACATGGTAAAACCACATGATGCAAGAGAACCAGTCAACATACACCATACCTTTCTCATTTTGGTACAAGGCCTGGTTGTACAGAATTACTGAATGATTATAAACAGTTATTAGATGAGGTTTTTGTGATATCTAGAATAATCAAGGTCGAGGTAAGGGTTATCAGCCAAAGCCGAATGCTGAGGCTGATAACCCTTACTCGACCAAGATTATTCTGGATATCACAAAAACCGAATCGAATAATAATTATTGTTTTATTATACATATTATACATGAAATGAAAAAAATGGAAGTCATGTTTTTGCTTCTTCAATGACGGAAGCAACACAAAGTGGCAAACTTGACATGATTACCCATGACCTTGTCGAGTGTCCTTGACATGATTAATTATTGTATAATCTGCAGTTATGATGTCATGGGCACTGATTTCGAAAATTCACTGTATGCTCTCGGCCAATCAGAAAAGAGTTAGGGATTCGATTTACAATAATTGATGTTAGTATTCACTAGCAATAACTTAATTAGCCCCAGGCCCTCTGAACTGACTCCAGATCAGTTGTTTGTTGACATCAGCTCCCATCTGATCGTTTCTCATTTGCTCATCCTAGTTGTTTGATTCAACCTCCCTCCTTCTCCCCCTCCCCCCTGATTGGGTCTCTCCTTGATCCTTGAGTCCCCAGACTCCCTCTCTTGTTTATAAAGATGCCCAAACTGATACACTTGCTCTTGGTCTCTTGTGTTGAGATGCCCACGAAAGGGCATCAGGGGATAATTTTCTGCAAGTACAACTCAATTTTTTCAAAGGCAAGATAGCTAATCCGTAAAATAATAGTCAACTCAAGGGTTTATTTTTTCAGATACTGTGTAAATCTTAAAACCTTTTATCCTTGTTATGGTAAGTATGGATTTATGGACTTGGAAATTTCTCAGCAAATTTTTATTTGATACCTTATTCTCTCCAAGGACAGACCAGGATTTTCATTTAAAATAGAAGTGACCATTTTAGGACTTTGAAGTGGTATGGTTGCCTAGTCTCAATTTTTAATACAATATTATCTCATTTTTTTAGTGACTGAAAGATGTATAATTTCAGTGTACTGATAATTGAGTGCATGTGGTGATACACTAATAACCAACCATTCCTTGTGACAAATCATAGTACTCTCATCACTGGGAAAATGTCTTCTGCTCATAAATATCAAGGATTACACTTTTGGGATGCCTGCATGTCCTAGCTAGAATGCTTTCTAAGTTTGTTCATCAAATTGCACTTTCTCTTTCTCACATAATTAATTTTGTCAATTAACTAGCTATATGAAATAGGAAATTTTGTGTACATATGCAAAAACAATATTCAATGTCACAAAAGTAGAAATCATTCGTAACACCTAGATGATCTCGTCATCTCGTCACCTGAACTCTTCATCTCGTCGTCTCAACTTGTCATCTCATTGTCTCAACTCGCCGTATCGTCGTCTCAACTTGTCATCTCGTCGTCTCAACTCACCGTATCGTCGTCTTAACTTGTCATCTTGTCGTCTCAACTTGTCATCTCGTCGTCCCAACTCGCCGTATCGTCGTCTCAACTTGTCATCTCGTCGTCTCAACTTGTCATTTCGTCGTCCCTACTCGCCCTATCGTCGTCTCAACTTGTCATCTGATGATCTCGTCGTCTCAGCTCGCCGTATCGTCGTTTCAACTTGTCATCTCGTCGTCTCAACTTGTCACCTCGTCGTCTCAACTCGCTGTATCGTCGTCTCAACTAGTCATCTCGTCATCTCAACTCGCCATATCGTCGGCTAGTTCTAAAATAAGGAACGGGGAGCGGGGAACGGGGAACGGGGAACGAGAAATCTCTAAAATGGGGAATCTCTAAAAGGGCGAATCTCTAAAAGGGCGAATCTCTAAAAGGGCGAATCTCTAAAAGGGCGAATCTCTAAAAGGGCGAATCTCTAAAAGGGCGAATCTCTAAAAGGGCGAATCTCTAAAAGAGGAAATCTCTAAAAGGGCGAATCTCTAAAAGGGCGAATCTCTAAAAGGGCGAATCTCTAAAAGGGCGAATCTCTAGAAGGGCGAATCTCTAAAAGGGCGAATCTCTAAAAGAGGGAATCTCTAAAAGGGGGAATCTCTAAAAGGGGGAATCCTTAAAAGGGGAATCTCTAAAAAGGGGAAATCTCTAAAACGGGGAATCTCTAAAACAGGGAATCTCTAAAACAGGGAATGTTAGAGTTGCCCTCGGCTATCGCCTCGGGAAACTCTTACGCTTCTTTCGGCCTCTCCAAACTTCTCGCGTGCTCCATAACTCGATATTGCACGTTAGAGCATGAACCAATTGTTAAATATTTTCGGAATTTCAGTGTCCTGGTGTCCATCTGAACTCCAGAAGTAGCCTGCCCAGGTGCTCCACTTGAAATCTGGCAACAAAATCGGTTGGGACGTGAATAGCAAGACCGCATCGTATAGCAAGAGGTATCGTGAAGCACACAATGACGGATTATACGCGAAATTCCCGCCAAAATATCTAACAACCGATCGATGAGAGTTTCTGTGTCAGATAGCCTATAATATTGTCATGGAACAGTAAATTCTCCTCAACTCTTCACTTAAAAATTAAGGTAATATACATTATCTCACAGAACAACGCCGGCACATCGTTCGTCATCTAATTACTGTATTGCTGGTTTTCAGTGTCACGCCCCTGCAGCTGAAAATAGACCAAAATAAAAATAAATCAAAATCAAAACCGTTCAATAGATAACTAACGATAGATAAAGCCCAGAGTCTGGGAAAAGGAAGAAAAGTAAATATGCAAAGACTCCCGCTGAGATTCAGGTCACTGCAATTTTTCTTATGCAAGATATACGGACAAATTTTTTGTCACATTTAAAGAGACTTGTATGGAGACGCCATGCTGCCCGGAAACCAACAGAAACATCTGTCACTGAGTTTGCCACACAAGCGCGAGAAACTCAACAAAAATTACAATAGTACTTTTTCTAATATTGTTCAGATAGCCAAACTCAATGAAATACATCACTCTTTAGCAAACATGAGAGCTCTCTCAGCCGCCGTGTAAATGTCAGGTCAAGCAAAGCTTAAAATTTGAAGCCTAGTCACAAAACCATGAACCCATTGTGTGTGTGCCATATAATTTGTCATTTAGCAGCACATCTTTCCATTAGTACTTGATAACACTAGGGCAAATATCTATCGCTGCGAAACTCAATTTAAAAACGTCACAGTCAGGAGTTCAGATGAATCCAGGTGGTTCGATTCTTCTGTCAGGGTAGCGGATCTCAAAGAGTAAGAATCGAGATTTTGAACAACCGCCCAACTCAGTAGCCCGCTAAAGAGATTTGCTTTAGCAGACGGTATAATTACAATGAATAAATTCAGTCGTTCGTATTTATTTCGGTTTACCATTTCAACGGTCCAGACCACTTAGATTCTCCAGTTCTTCGACCAGGACTTTCCTGTGATTCTCCCTTTCAGAGATTCCCTCTTTAAGAGATTTTAGAGATTCCCCGTTTTAGAGATTCCCCCTTTTAGGGCTTTCCCCTTTTAGAGATTCACCATTTCCCGTTCCCCGTTCCTCCGTTCCCCGTTCATCCATTCCCCGTTCCTTATTTTAGAACTAACCCACGATACGGCGAGTTGAGACGACGAGATGACAAGTTGAGACGACGATACGGCGAGTTGAGACGACGAGATGACAAGTTGAGACGACGATACGACGAGCTGAGACGACGAGATGACAAGTTGAGACGACGATAGGGCGAGTTGAGACGATGAGATGACAAGTTGACACGACGAGATGAAGAGTTGAGGTGACGAGACAACGAGATGAACATTTTGTCCACGATTTGACGTCATACTCTTCTTCATACACTCGCTGAAGCGATCGATACGGCAACCTCGTGTCTGTTCGGTGTTAAACTGGTTTTATTACGTAGCCGGAACCAGAAATCGTCTTTGTAGATATTCAAAAGCATCGAGAGTTTCCGTTTGGGCATTAACACGAAAAAATATTCTTGATATGGACTCTCAGCTTACTTGCAGAAGAGCAAAATCCATAGCTTCTGGGTGTTTACTTTGCGAAACGTTGTGAAACGTTACGAGTATGACGTCATAAGTTGATCTACTGCTGTTAAATTGCGGGCTCAACTGGAACCGGTTTTGGTTAATGGCGGACGAAAAATTCGTAAGTTTAGAGCAATTTTTTTCTACCTGAACTGTGATTATATTCAATTTTATTTACATCGAAATATAACTTTGATTTTCAAGGGTGTAGTTTGAAAAACGTTTTTGCAGTCAATACTAATATGTTATGGCAGGACCCCGTCAATAGCAGCGTGGACTACTCCGGCGTATTCCTGTCGCGGCGTTTTCAAACACCGATCCATTTTTAGTTTGAATTTACCGCAAATTTAGATACCCGCAGGAGCGCGCTAGCCTCCCAATCACAAGCTCGGACATAAATTTAAACTGACGTCACCATCTAACCTATACGCGCTCATGTAGACCGGAACTGGTAAATTTGGCGGGAAAAGAAGTCTAAAATTATACCCTTCTGTAACAATGCCATGACAGGCTTAGTATGCATGACAGTTTTAACTCCTAGTAATGGACTAATGGTTATGGGGAGCAGGCATGTCGCAGTGGTGAGGGCGTTCACCTCCAGCAATGTAGCGCTGGTTCGATTCCTGCCCGGTGCCATGTGTGGGCTGAGTTGGTTCTCGCCTTGCTCCAAGGGTTTTCATCCACCGGCGTTCTCGAGTTTTCTTCATTTCACAAAAACCGAGTCACTCCAAAATCGATGAAAACCAGATAGGGCTGATGTGGTTTCCTTTCTAAATATTGTGATTTATTTATGATGACTCACTGTTGATTCCATACGTGTTACGTATATACGTGTTTTGTTTTTCCTAGCTATAATCATTGGAATCTGGGTGATAGGAATCACCGTTCAGGAAATCAAACATGCTCTGCACGAAGGAAAGCAGCGATACCTCTCAGCATGGTGGCACCTCGCTGTAATACCCATGATCATAGGCTACATTATAGCCGCTGTCCTATGGATCGTGGGATACGCATTCATTGCCTCGGATTCAGGTTCATGGACCGTGCATGTCCGCCAGTTACTGGGCTCCACTTCACTCGCCCCATACCACCTCCTGCTGTTGTCTAACAGTTTCTACTCCTTCGCAGTGGTTCTAACGTTCTTTGAAGCTTCCCACGTTCTTCAGGTTAACTCCACCTTGGGACCGCTTCACTTGTCGCTCATGAATATGGGCAGAGATATCCTGAAGTTTTTCGCGCTTTTTGCCCTCAACTTTTGTGCTTTTGCTCTCGCTATGAGAAAACTGTACTCACAGTACGTGCAGACCTCGACACAAGTCACAAAGAACAACAAACGCCACAACAAGCCACGCCTTTGAAAGGTATCTTACCCTGTCTCTAAACTTTCTAAATACTAAACATGATAAATGATAAATACAGTTAGCCTATCGTTACACAAGAAAGTCTTCATAACAAACCGCATGAATTGTCCCTCTAGAATCACCAGGCCTGGTTGCGTAACATGTTATTACACTGTATGTATGCACTATACAGTGCTGTAACATGCTACCCCTTAAGTTCGTTGAATTCAACGAACATTTCCCGAGTCTTCCGCTGGTCGCACTTTCCTGATTAGCGTTTAATTGGTTATTTTTTCGTCAGTCAAGTATATAAATTTGGTTTGGTTTAATAATGATAAAAAAAAACATTTTAAATAACCAAATAATCCCTTTTTCTCTTGCTTGTCAGAATTGAGGGAACATTTAGCACCTTATTTTGGGCATTGTTCGGACATGTGGAATTTTCCACCTTCAACACCAGTGATCAAGCTCAAATAACTGAAGTCACGGGGCACTTACTGCTCGCTTCTTACGGCCTCGCTTCCGTTTTAATTGCACTGAACCTCCTCATTGCCATGATGAGTAACACTTACATGAAAGTGGATGTAAGTTTTATATTAAGGCACAGTAAGCCACAAGCTCTCTGGTGCACAGTAAGCCACAAGCTCTCTGGAAGCATTAAGTTTGTTGATTTGCTATTGATGTCTTAAGAGGTAGAGGAATTTTTTTATGATCTGTTGTCTATTGTTTCAAGGATCAATTATCATACCTCGTTCCTAAAAGTAATGGAGGAGACAGCGTGTTAGGGACAATTTTCTTGAGACCGGCAAACTTGACACGAAACTTGGCCACTTATCAATTTTACTTTCCAAAAAAAGTACGCCTGATCGCAGGTTAAAACGTCTTTGATTTGATCGGCTCAAATCGCTAAATTTGTTCAGGTTTAAACGCTAATAAAATGGACAGACTTCCTAACATTCAACCACAGAAGCTAATTCAGTGACCCTTAACAAGAAAATTATTCCCTGGGCTAAAATGTTAAATAATTAACTTTCCAAGATGCTAATACTGAAGGCAAAACTAGATATTTCAGGCGAAAGACTATATTACCCAGGTTTGATTGTCTGACCTGAGCAAGAAAGGAGGAACTGAGGAAAGGACCTGAGCGGCGTCTTTTTTTTCCGGTTTTCGTATATTTTATCGAGAACTCATTTCAACACACGACTATGTTTCATGGCGTGCAATTTGAATTAATGTTGAAGTGGCCTCTAAAAGACAAGGCTTCTAACTGTATTTCTTCTTACAGGAGAAGAAAGATATAAAGTTCAAATTTGCGCGCACCCGTGTCTGGATGTATTACGTCAGTGAGATCAGTGCTCTGCCTCCTCCGTTTAATTTGGTTCCTATTGACAAGGCTGCTGCGGGGCTTCACTCGCTTGCAAGACGATACCCCTGGATTAGAAAGGTAAGTTTCCGTCGAGGGACATCGAACAGTTGTGCCAAAAGCTGGTGCTAAATCAGCCTCTGGTGTAAATGAGAAGCGCCTATCTGATCAACCCTCGCTCTGTCTTCGGTCCCCATAACATGCCTGCTCATTAGATGCACGGTGTGTTTAAGGCCATTAATTTTTCATACATGTACTGTGTCAATCTCTAGCACATTTTGACATATGGAGAGAGACGTGTCCCATTTCTTTATTTTCCAGTGTCTTGGACGTGTTGAAAGTGAACAAAGTACTGCCAGAGTGAAGACAAACGAGAAGAGAGTAAGTATTTCTGAAACAAAATAGCCGAGTGTTGATTGAGGCTCTATAATCTTGGCACCAAATACATTAATAGTTTGTTTGAATTGCCTTTTCCGAGGAAAAACACTAGTTTTGTTTCCTTTGTTCTAGCGCCGAATGGTCATCAAAAATCTGATTTATCGCTATTTCTCTGCGAAAGAAAAACCACAAATCGACGAGCCCGAAGAAGAATCTCCTCCGCCAGAAGAGGTACAGCACCAACTAATGGAGGTCACAAAAACATTAATGATAATGATAATGATAATGATAATGATAATGATAATGATAATGAAAATGATAATGAAAATGATAATGATAATGATAATGATAATGATAATGATAATGATAATGATAATGATAATGATAATGATAATGATAATAATAATAATAACTTTATTTAAGTGTCGAGTGTATTTAGCACTGAAGTGCTAATTGGGGACACTGTAAATGAGTGACTAAACATTGCAAATTGAACCTAAACTATTAAGATCCCAACTGGTGGGAGGCAAACCAGATGACTATTTACACAACGCCGTTGAACTCGGGACCACCGAGAACAAATCCAGATAGCAGTAGGGTGGAGGATTTAAACCAGGGGCCTCCAGATTTCAAATCCAGCGCCCTAAACCACTGGGCCATGCTACCTTTCGAAATTACATTACAGAGCCCGCAAAATGTAGTGAAGCGGTTTCGTCATCAGACCCCAAAGGTAAGCTATAACGTGTTAAGCACTAAAGATGAAAGGCAATGTGGCGGAATACACAGGGCTGAGCGTTGTGTGCAAACTACTGTGCACCTGTTTTACTATTGCCATTCGTGGAGAGCTAACACGTCATAGAGTCCTTTAGCACTGCTCATCAGATAATAACCAATTACTGGATGAGGTTTTTGTGATATCCAGAATAATCAAGGTCGAGGTAAGGGTTATCAGCCGAAGCCGAAGGCTGAGTTTGATAACCCTTACCGATACCTTGATTATTCTGGATATCACAAAAACCGAATCTAATAATTGTTTTATTATACATTGAACGAAAAAAATGGAAGTCATGTTTTTTGCTTCTTCACTGAAGGGAAGCAACACAAAGCGCGCGAACTTGACATGATTACCCGTGACCTTGAGTGTCCTTGACATGATTATTGTAAAATCTGCAGCTAGATGACGTCACAGGCGCTGTTTTCGAAACTCCACTGTACGCTTTCGGCCAATCAGAAAAGAGATAGTGAGGTCAATGTATAATAACGTACGTTAATATTGCAACTGTGTTTGAAGTAGATTGCCAAGCCCGCTTGAGCAGGTTGAGCTGGTAATTGCTTCGACTTGTGATTAGTTATTTGCACTATTTTCAAAAGTATGTGGTGACTGGGTATTTGGTTGTCTTTGTTATCGAGTCGAAAAATCCATTTTCCAGATGACTAGGATTTCATTTTGAGGTCAAAATTAAGGTATTACATCAAATATCACAAGGAATGTAATTCATAACGATAGTCGAACACTTAAACACTTAAAAGTTCAATGAAGCCGAGTG
Source organism: Platygyra sinensis (assembly GCA_019787425.1). Classification (NCBI taxonomy): domain Eukaryota; kingdom Metazoa; phylum Cnidaria; class Anthozoa; order Scleractinia; family Merulinidae; genus Platygyra; species Platygyra sinensis. The sequence continues at coordinate 59,958 of JAHPZR010055883.1, read as the reverse complement.
GCAACCATAACATCAAAACACAACAAAAGATGTAACAGGCATGGTAATATAGAGTTTGCACGCTCTTGTGGACTCAAACAAAAGTAATCTACAGGTACGTGACCGTGTTAAGATGGCTCGCAGCTCAAGTCCTACAGATGACCAAGACCCTTTGAGTCCTTCTGATGGAGCGTTCCCTTTCTCCACTTCCGCGGTATGACAGAGCTAGGTCTTGCAAATATTAAACGGCTAACAGATTACCTGCATCGACCATTACCGACACAATTCTTTTTGGGATATTGCCTGTAATTCAAAAACACCAAACAACGTATCATGGACTAAAACAAACGAAATGATATTGGGCATCAAATGGTTTGTAGTAAATAAGCGTAAAAAGGAAAGCGCATCCAAATCTCGATGTTGATGCTGAACTCACTCCTTCAAGGACAATTCATGCACTATAGCTTAATTTTGCGCTTTTATTTTCTTTAGGGAAAAGAAGAGGACAACCAAGAAAACAAAATCTATGTAAAGGACATGAAGTAGGCCCGTCAGAGGAAACAAGGCGTCTTAAAGCATTGGATCTCAACAAAAGTCACCTCCAAAATGAGCGAATAGGGGAAAATAGGATTTTTTTACTTTGCCTGATGAAGTGATTTTTGCAGGAGAAAATCGGACGAATTTACTCAGGAGCCAAAAGTATAGTGGGCATATCATGATGAGTATACTAAAAATTGTATCTACAACCTCAAGTGCCCCTTATTTCATAATCGTTACAGGCTCCATGCCCAGCTTCAGAATGATCTCTCATTCTGGACTTTTTTCATAAACTCTAGCAAGAGACTATGAGGTGAGAGAACACATCCCCCATACATGGGCCTCTTCCCATGATAATCTTTTTCAATCTAATTTTAGCGCGTGATCAAGCTGCGAGGCTATTTTAGGAAAGACACCTGATTGGCCAATTTAAATAACGTAATAACATTGAGGTTCAATTTCAATAGTTAATTAAATATGCAAAAAACACTGGCGCCGGAATTTTCGAAGCGCATTTCGTAAAGTCAGAGGAAGAATAATCCTAACTGTACATGTCTGGTGCTTTAAAAGAGCTTTCCAAAGAGATCCTTTTCTCATTAGGCTGTTCAGTACTTTTCGAGAAACGACTTTAAAACGTGTTATGAATGCAATTCTTGTCAGTAGCTAGAGCGCTTAATGTGAACCAGTCATGCAGAGAAATGACAAGACTTATTTCCGAAGTAAAAATCAGGATAAACACATAGAAGATAATTTTCTAGCCCAGCACTTTCAAAAGGCTTTCCAAATAGGTCTCTCTCGATCCAAATGATTTCTTAGTTCCAGAGAAGCACTTTTTTCGTCCCGGACATTTAAAGTCTGGTAAATATTACACAGCAATTTCGAAATTAAATATGGAAACATTTGCACCGGGATTTTCGGACCGAAGGTTCTAACAAATGGAAACCTAGTATTCAGCTGCCCTGTGCTTTGAATAACCTTTCGAAAGAGATGTTTCTCAATTTAATCCGTTCAGTACTTTTCGAGAAATGACTTCCGTGCGTGTTTATTGGAATGCAATTCTAATCGGCAGTCACGGTATGGCGCCTCTTGGGAATAAGTCATGCAAGAAATCACAAGACTTATTTTCGAAGTAAACTTAGGTTAAACACATAGAAGATAATTTTTCTGCCTAGCGCTTTGAAAATGCTCTTTAAATAGACCTCTATTGGTCCAAACGTCGCAGTAAGTCCGGAGAAGCACCTTTTCTCGACGCAGTCATGCAAACGTGGTAAATATTACACAGCACTTCCGAAATTAAATATGCAAACATTTGCAACGTTTTTTTTGGAGCGAAAGTTCTAACAAACTCGAAACAAATATTTTACTTGTCTTGCGCTTTAAAATACCTTTCGAAAGAGATGCCTTTTCGCTTCAATCCTTTCGGCACTTTCCGAGAAACGACTTTCAAGCAGGTTAGAAATTCGAGTCTTCGCACTTTGTGTTAATCATTCATTATCCATTCTGGCGAATGACACGACTTCTATTTTACGACTTCGGAGAAGCACGTATAATTTTCCTGCCAAGTTCTGAAAATGATTTGCAATGCAGCTAGTGTGGCAGTTCAAAACAAACTTATTTTTTCTCTTAGCCCGCTAAATTCTCAATTTCTTATTTAGATGGACACAATCTCATGACCGCGGCCATTGCCTGCGTGATCATGGGAGCTAGACTAAAAATAACTTTGAAAGCTTAAAATAGATTGAAAAAGATTATCATAGGGCACGGGGATGTGTTCTCTCACCTCATAGTCTCTTGACTCTAGTTATCGGATCTATCTAGTTTAGAAGCTTAAAAGGATCCGATTAATTTTCTCACTAACTGTTGAATAAGCGTTACAGCGTGATTACAATCCTAGTCTTGGCCGAAACTCCTTGGGACACGTGGGTAAAATATCACCCAATGGAACATATCATAAACTGCCGCTTATAAGGCCTGGGCTTATACAGCATGGTAAGGGACTGGTAAGGGATTTTAATGGCTTTTATCCAGGGGGGAGGGGGGGGTGGGGCTTGTAAGCGGAATAAAAAACAAACGTTGCTAAATGAGCTACAGTTTTATTGATCAAAATAATATTTTCATATAACGGTTTTTAATTAAAGCATGAAACATTAAGCGGCCCCCTCGGGGAAAACTTCTCAGCTATACACTGTAGTAAAACCTCCATTCGGCGGCCACCTCTATTATTAAGCGGCCGCGGCCAGCTTCTTGCCTACTCAGGGATGATTTTGTTTTGTTTTATACCTCTATTAAACCGCCAGGAAGATTGGAAGTTCGATGTTTTAGCCGGATGAAGGTAAAAGAGTGGCAATGTGGAAACGTAATTGTTTCTTAGGCTTTTGTTAACGTTATGCAACGTCTAATAAAAAAACGATTTAGATAAACACTTAAGCCAAGAAAATTAATGATAATAAAACTGATAACATGACGTTTCGACGACTTCATGTCATCATTGTCAAATGAATAAATCAGAAATAACGGAAAGGCATATTTATAAATTTAGAAAGTGAGAAAATAAATTAGCATGAAAGCATTCAGGTAAAAAGTTTCGCGCGAATGGAATCCGTTTGCGTGTTCAGTTTCGGTCCTTTGTTCCTAATCCACAGCATTTCATAGATCAAACAATCGAGTTTGCTACGGCATTTCTTTAGGACTTTAAAGTTCTTAATTAAGTTGGTATTTTGGTGGTCTTCCTCGTGTGGCTTTGCTGGCTAACGGGTCGGAATTTTGTAAGGTCGTCGATAGATGCCTCATTCAACAGTCGAATGTACTCCAACTTGTCCATAACTTGTCCTCCTGCACTACCAAAGCCATGTTGACAGCCGGTACAAACGGTCACTGTTAAGAACAATGTTAGACCGAGCAAAACACTTATCGTCTACACAAGACTTCCTTTCGCAAGAATGTAAGAACTTAAAAGAGATATTTTTAAATTAAAATATCCCGAGAAATTCATCAACTCAGCTATCAATCGCCTCCAGCATCCTAAAGACACAGTTCAAACACTATCTGGACAGCCCTATCCGGATTACATTGCCCATTTTAAATGCAATATCAGATCAGATCAGATCAGATCAGAAATCGGCTGACGTAGTTCGCAGACAACTTGGCGATCTGGGAACAAAAATTAACCAACAACTCCAGCCGGTGTTCACAAGCAAAAAGATCGCTTATCACTGAGAGTCACAGAAGAAAACCCTCCCCTGATCAACCAGCAAAGTGTAGTATACGAATTCATTTGCGATTTGTGCGATACGAATTATATTGGATACACTTGCCGCCATCTTCAGCGTGTGTCAATCTAATATTCCGACCTCCCCTTCCCCATCCCAAAGCAATGTTGGAATCTCATGTCTACAATGGATGGACCAACATCAGCATTATCTTGAGCGAGAAGATGGGAGGTGAAGACCATGACCAATTTGTTGGTAAAAAGATGATTGATTGTGGCTGAAGTGCCTTACGGTGCAGTTAAATGCTGTTAAATGTCATCTACCAAAAATATATTATAACATTCAAAAGTATTTTATTGAACATACATTACTCCATTTACGAACAAACATTATAATAATTTCTAAGACAGTAATTTTATCTACGACAAATAATTAAATCGTTAATTGCCGAAGTGTATTATGTCCATAGTATTTCAATTGATCCTAATATTACGGTTGAATCATTAGGCTGCATTTTTACGATAAAAGTGGCAGTTAATATACATGTATCTCCCTTTGCTCCTCACTCAAGGCAACAGTTACATCAGAATGAAACCTTGATACATTTTTAAAATACTTTTACCACTAAATTGCGAATACTCTTTTTCAACTAAGTGTATGTTTGTAATGCAGTATATTTAACCAGGAATTCTAACTTTGCTTTTTCGCAGTCACACGCAGGATGGTAAGGTTAACAGTAAATTGACAGGCTTATAGTATAATTGCATATACAAATTTATATTTGTATGCAATTCGCTGAATTGTGATCCGCGGTTCGAGCCGTCTTAAGCATTCCTATATTTAAGGAGATTTAGGCAAGTCTGACCAGCTAGAAATTTTTAAATTCCTCGTTTACTTTTTTTTTAATTTTTTCCGATTGTTTCGCATAAAATCACACCCTTTAAGTTATCTGATCGTGTTGTCACATTATTCCTATATCTCATCACCGTCCAGCACCAACTACATAATCTAAGAATTGATTTTGGAAACATCCTTGCGAAGGCAAAGCTTGACAGCTCCCATTTAACATTTTTTTAACATCTAGAGCCGGATAATTAGACACTGGTACTAGTTATTGCTAAAAGCCTGGCCCCGGTTGTTGAAAGGCCGCGATAACGCTATCCACAGGATAAATCGCTATCCAGGGATAAGTTGACAAAACAAACCGGATAGCGTTATCCACTTCGATAACCG
>JAHPZR010055883.1:0-50000 GCA_019787425.1 Platygyra sinensis | reverse complement strand
GATTCCTTTTTGTAGTGTGGTCCAGTGTTGAGATGTTAGAATCCGTTCTGTTATCAGGTGCTTTGAGCAGCCATAACACAGGAAAAACAGCATCAAATAAATTGTGTCGGTATCTAGATCTCCAATGGGTTTCTTCCCAAACAATTGTTGGATGTCTCGTGGCCAAGTGGTTAATGGTTAAAAAGCATCTCCATTTAATAGAGTAAGTAAATTCCTTCTTTTTTGTATTAAACTTGGCCTTGGTAGATCTCGTATAGATATGCTGAAATTTTAGCAGCAGAAAATTGGTCCAGAACCACAGGGAACTGTAAAAACTATAAAGTTTACATGTGAGATAAAAAAAATTAAATTTTTCTTCAGGTAAGCAGTATGAAACTGATTTGAAAAGGATACAATATAAAGAAACCTATATATTGTGTATGGAAATTGAAGTATGATGCCATTGAGAATTCATCTTAAAATTCAGATCGATCCTAAGTTGATGGTCAGAAACTATTGACCTAGAAAAGATTTCATAATAACTGAGTTGTGAAATTGTTTCCTGTAATTGTGTTGTAAATTTGTTTTGTGATGAGTTGTCGAATTATTTCTTTTGTAAGGAAGAACACTCTTTTCTTATTCATTCAATTGTGTGCTATATTCAAATTAAATGCTAGAGATAATTTGTTTTTATTTGTTCTCTTGGTTTTATAAATCATATCTAAATGAATTCTTGAGGCTGAAAAAATTAAAATTCTTATAATCAAATAATTTGAGGTGGAAAATTCCAAGACAAATTATCAAAATAATTCAAAAAGATATCGGAAAATTATACAAGTGTTCCCGAAGAAAACAACAAATGGGGGTAACTCGTAACCCTGAGTGAGGGATCCTAAATTGGGTACTTGGCTGTTGGGCCAACAGCCACCCGGCCCTGGCAAAAGGGCAGGGGCGGACGAAACCCTGCACAGTCTAAAATTTGAGACTGTGTGCTATCCAGATCGAAAAGCAGCGTCTGAATGACTAATAGATTTGTAATTGTATTATGTATTAGGTAACCACTGAGAGGGTATCGAATTCAAGAGAAGAAATAGGAAATAGATGTAACATCACCCGGGTGGAAAGAGACAGGAACATCGACACCAAGGCTCATATGGTTGAGAATCTTCAGGGACAAAGCCCAACCGACCAGGGGTGTTTCTAGTCCGGTACCAGACCTTTGCCCGACACCCCCGTGTCGAGTCCGGCGGAAAGGAAAAGGAAGAGATACTGAAGAAGAGCTTGTGACCCTCCGTAAAAACGAACTTTGCAGACAAAGAAAATTTTTAAATTTTGCACATAATGAAAGCTTTGATAAGGTTCGCAAAGGAAAGCAAAAAACGTTTTTTAAAAATGTTTCCATTTAACGCTGATTAAAAAGAAAATAATGTTAGTACCGAAGAGTAGAAAAAGTTAAAGTGCAGCGTGTCGTGCAGGTGGAAACAAATCCCCTGCGGATAATTAATTAAATAAATAAAGCCCTGTAAAAATTCTAATAAACTGTGTGTATCAGTGTAAAAAACAATAAAAAAAGTACTCACATTGAGAGGAATAAACTCTTGAAAAGAAAAATACACTTGAAACAGAATTCTGTGAGGAAAACCCTTAAAATAAAACTGCACTTGAAGACTTTGACCGTGAAAAATAAATTGTTGATTTGACGCTATGATTGCGCTATGATTGCACTGATTGATTTCGTCCACCGACGTCGCAGTCGCTATGAAAACTGTCGGTGCTAAAGGTCACTATTCTCGAAAAAAAAGTCACATTGTTCCCTTTTCCAATCAAAGAAGGTATACGGCCGAAATTTTCCATTGAACAATTCGAAGTGTCAACACGAGACCACGAGACTACGAGCATCAGCATCCACACACTTTTTACACAGGAATTCCCTTCCTCGGGGAAATTTCGTGAGGATTGCTTATATTGTTTAAAGCAGTTTCAACTGATTTTTTCTCAGTACTGATACGTTGACTTATAGGCTTACAACCAAGCCCCCCTTCGGACATCTTCATTTTGCGCAAATGGCTGTAATTCATAACAAAGATGAAGTGAAATGCATTTTACTGACGAGAAGATATAGGCATAAAACACCAAAAGTAAATATCACAGCTTCCCCCTCTATCAACTTCCAGAGACTAATTTCAACTTAAAGTAAACCCAGGGATTATTGTTATGTCATGAAACAAGTACTACTCCAGAAGACTGAAGAGCGGTGATAAAGAGAACACTTAGGACAAAACATTATTTCCCCACACTTTATTTAAACGATTGCAAAACTACATCTTTGGTGCAATAAAAAATTAAATTGCTTCTCCAAACTGTACCCGCTACTAACTAAGAGAGCTCTCATCCCTAAAATTTCCTTCCATCAGTGGTATTTCCTACTTTATTGCGGGGAGCTGTGTGCTGTCACTGAAAATAGAAAAATAGGTGTTAAGAACAGCGCTATGTTAGTAATAACAATGCCAAAGAGACCAGTGAAAGGAGCAAAGTGTCCGTGGAAAGTGAAAACATTTAACAATTATTGGACGAGGTTGAGCCGGAAAAATCGTGACTTATCAGTACCGAGCAGATCAATTATTTGTCAAGGCTCAGGGCAATAAGTGATCTACAGGACACTAGGACAAATCGCGATATTTTATGATAACCGAGGAAAGGAAGGAAAAATGCATTTAGCGAAGTAAAATTATAGTTATTTCAGCGCCAGCTCGTGTACTACTCGGCTGTTTGTTCACTAAAGACTTGTTCAGCAGTCCGTTAGTGTTATCTGCTGGATGAAAGCCGTGTGTATGATACTTGTTGAACTCGAGAAAAAACGTGACAGGACTCATCTCCGATGTCAGTGACGAGAGAAATAATCAATTTAGGCTTACATACTTAGTAACAAAAAATTCTCAACAATTTCTTTGACGTTGAAATTATGGTAAAAGAAAACATAAAAACGTAAAAATCGAAATATGGTTTATCGTGCCGGGTCTGTACTGTTATCCACAACGAGTACGCGTCATTACTCTTTTCCAAAACATTTTTTCGTATTGTTTCTGCATGCATGTTGAGCGAGTTTGCAAAAGTTTTTGAAAGGAAAGTCTGACGTGTACAAGTAGCTCATTTGCATAACGCAGTGCTTGCACTTTCAAGTCCGAGATGGTGTTTACAGTTGCCAAAAAATCTTGGCAAAGATTTCTTTCGTTATCTTTGATTTTGCGGTGAAACTCGGTAAATCGAATGTGGTTAAGCGTGGCACTGGTAAAATTCCAATGAGTTGGGATCTGAATGCAGAAATTGTTGCTTATTATTCCGAAAATCGCGCCACAAGCCGAATCTGGAAAGTACTTCCAAAAATGGTTTTTCCCTCGATTTTGAGGGGAAAATGGCAGCGTTCTGAGCATGCGCATGTAAGTTATCCTGGACTCTTGCTTCGCCCTCCCGGGTTCAACCCCTTTAGGGGGCGGGAAGAAAGGAGAGTTCAGGGACTGAACTAACTAAAATATCGACATTCTTGTCCAAATTTCCTCTCTTCTTCCAGAATCAGGAATGAACCTCTCACGCAATGGAAACGGGAGCATTTTTAACGTTGAGATAATGTTGTGTGGTTGTTTTCTTTTTCTAAAAAAGTGGTACCTTAAAACTACTCTCACAGATTAAAAGTTATTTGAGCATAAAGAAATAAATCTCAGTAAAAAAACCAAACATTATTTAAAATGTACCTAAAATGGTCGGCAGCATACTTGTTGTGGATCCGGGCATTCCACATAACTGACTATTGTGCCGCCCCGACAATGAGTCTTACACTCCGTATAGCTGATAAAACTGCAGGGTAGCTTGCTGTCCTGCATAACGGCTTCTCCTATTGAAAAAGCAACACGAGTAATTCCAGTTTTTCAGTTAAAGTGGTAATTCGCACGTGCAAACTTTTGCGAGCTTAGAAAATGATCTAACTTGAATAGAAAATTGAATTGACGTGACATGTTCAGTAGTCTGGACTGTGAACAACTCAGCCGTTTGACAAGATAGCGACCCCGAAAAAAAAAGAAAGTAACTGCAGAATACCCTGCCACATTGAGTGTTGACTGTAAAAGGATGCATGGCTACACGGTGTGCAGTGAATGATAGATACAAGAGTGCAAGTTATCTTAGTGGCTGGCTACGCGGTACGCAGTGAGTAACATATACAAGAGAAAAAGTGAATCAATTACATGCGTAGTGCGCTTGTTTCGGCTCATGGATTAAAGAACGAGATATATTATAACATACAAATATTAGGTCCCGTGCACACTAATCCGTTTTCAAACGAAAACGGAGCTGTTTTGCTCCGGATATGGCTTTCGTCCAGTCTACAGCGCCGAAAACGATCACCTAAAACGGTGCCATTCGAAAACGCTCTCCAGAGCGGAGCGATTTGAAAACGATGCTCTTTGAAAACGTTGTTTTTTAGTGTGGACTGAGAAAACGATGCTATCCGAAAACGGTGACGTCATCAGAATAGACACGACCCGGGGCACCAGACCACTCGACCGTGAGTATCCAAAATGGCGGACAGACGCTACCGTGTGGCTTCTCTCTGGATCGGAATGACTTCTAGTCTTTTGACCCTCTTGCAAGCGCATTTAACCCAGCTGAGGCGCCACTTAGATTTCAAAAGAAGGAAACAAGATATTGTGAGGCTTCTAACCTTGCCAGCTTCAGAAAAAACGAAGAGAAAACGACTCTCTCGAAGCCCTCCCCCTGTTTTAGGTTTTGGTTGCTTTCCAGCTGTTCTTGGCATCGTTTAGAAGGAAAATATCAAAGAGCTCTAAACCACAGCAACACTCAACAACAAAGAATAAAGAATGGGGCCAATTTCGCGTGCCGATATATTGAAATGCGCATGCATCGATTTCATTTGAGCATGCGCACTTAAGGTATAAAGGCGTTTTCAAAAAAGGTTACGGCGTTGTAGTGTGGACGGGCGAAAACGATACGAAAACGATAAGTGTGGAAGCAAATCTTTTTGAAAACGGTGCAAAACAGCTCCGTTTTCGTTTGAAAACGGATTAGTATGGACGGCACCTTAGTCTCTTGTCTGTGGAATCACAAAACTCTGTCACGGTGCACCGAGTACCCCGTAGCAACAACAACAACAACAACAACAACAACACACTTACCCATTTAGAAGATACAATGAATTGAAAAGATGATTTTGATTACATGTAGTTGAAGGGGTTACCAGCTTCCTGAAATAACTAAAAAGCTAAAAACATCTGGGAGCTGGTTTAAATAGTGTAAATTAAATATTTACAGCGGAGGTAAGACAGTTATACAAAAATACATTCTAGCTAAACTATCACAGACACAGAAAACACATACACACTTACTGTTATGTATGGCAATTATGTATGGCGTTACCGCTGGCCATGATCTGTAGTTGTTCGATTATTCAGTTATTGTTTGTTAACCAATCAGAATAAACCACGCGGTCAGTCGTTGATCCAACATGGCGTCTGTGTTGTAAGTGAGTATCAAACATGGTGTCAGAATAGAGGATAACGAACGCCACTGAACCGAGCATGGCCGAAGGATACGCAAATTCGTCGTACAAATGGCCAACTATGAACTGGGCTGCTGCAGACCTAAGCAAAGAATGGGAAAGGTTCTATCAACACTGCGAATTCACGTTTGGAGGACCGCTCAGCAAATGCACTGAGAAGGAGAAAATATGCAACCTTATGAGCTTCGTCGGCGACAAAGGCCGGGAAATTTACCTTACCTTCCAGTGGGAAACTGTTCGTGTTGGAACAGGAGAAAGTGCTCAGGATATAAATGAGAGAGACATACTCGAAAGAGTCGTCGGAAAGTTCAAAGCACACCTCGAAGCCAAGAAGAACCCGATTATGGCAGCAGTTAAATTTGACCGAAGACGTCAGTTACAAGGAGAAACCTTTGACTCCTTTGTCACCGATCTTAAGCTCCTGGCGCGTGGTCTGGACATGACTGAGTCAAATAAATTGATTCGGAACGCCATCGCATGCAAATCTCTGGACGAGCGAGTCAGGCAACGCTGCTTGGAGAAAAGTAAAAACCTCACCCTTGAAATGGCAATCGATATCGGTCGGATGTTCGAAGCGACTAAGGATGGAATGCAAGTGATGTCTGGCGAAGACCCTAAAGTGGAGGTCAATAAACTTGCATGGAAGGGGGGCTCGTCCAAAAAGTCCAAAAACAAGGTACCAAAGGAGAAAAATGTGCAAGTTCCAAAATGTGATAGATGTGGATACAATGCCCACAAGCCACATGAAAAATGCCCTGCCAGAAAGGAGTCGTGCAACAAGTGTAAGAAAATTGGACATTTTGCTAATGTGTGCAGAAGCAAGAAAAGCAATGTCAACTTACTAACTGAAATGGACTATCCTGGAGAATGCTATTCTAGTGATGAGGAGGGTCCTGAAAGTGATGTGCAACTACTTCATGTAGCAAGCCTGGAAATGAATGGCATCCGTGACAAAACAAAAACCAGTGAAAGTGATGAATGGTGGGAGGTGGTAGAAGTGGGTAACAGTACCCTGCACTGTCAACTCGACACTGGTGCCTATGCAAGTGTTATCAACACTACTCATCTCAAGCAAGCAGCACCCAGGGCCCTGATCAAACCAACCAAGAAGACCCTGGTGTCATACAGCCAACACCGAATCACACCAAAGGGCTACGTCACTCTTCCCGTAAGATTTAAGGACAGGGAGTTAAATGTGAACTTCTATGTCATAGATAGTGAGCAGAAGCCAATATTGTCAGGTGAAGTTTGTCAAGCCCTCAACCTGGTTCAGCGGGTACATAATCTACAGGAACATGTAGATCCAAGCTTAAAGGAGCTACTCAACCAGTATCCAGATTTACTAAGTGCATCAGGAGCCATGCCTGGAACTTACTCCATCAAGATTGACCCCAAAGCAACACCAGTAGTGCATGGACCTCGTAGACAACCTGCAGCACTCCTTCCCAAGATCACAGCGAAGCTTAAAGAAATGGAAAAGGAAGGACACTTAGCCAAAGTTTCACAGCCCACTGACTGGGTTAACTCCATGGTAGTTTCAAGTCGAGGTGAAAAGATCAGGATCTGCCTTGACCCGGGTGATCTCAATAAAGCAGTAAAGCGGGAGCATTATCCAATCCCCACTGTAGAAGAAATTGCAGCCAAGATACCTGAGGCAAAAGTGTTTACAGTCCTTGATGCGAAGAGTGGGTATCTCCAGATGAAACTAGACTACGAGTCTAGTCTACTGACAACAATGAACACCCCAATAGGCAGATACAGATGGTTAAAACTACCATTTGGAATCAAATCAGCTCCAGAGCTGTACCAAAGGGCCATGGATGAAATGTTGGAGGATATTGATCACGCATATGCCATCATGGATGACATACTGATTGCAGGACGTGACATTGCCCACCACGACTCAGTCCTAAATGAAGTTCTCCACCGTGCCAGAACCTACAACCTTAAGCTGAACTTCGAGAAGGTCAAAGTGCGAAAACAACAAGTTCCATATGTGGGCCACATCATCTCAGCAGAAGGCCTTAAACCAGATCCGGAGAAAGTAAGAGCTATGAAGGACATGCCACCCCCCGAAACAAAAGAAGATGTGCGTCGGTTCCTGGGATCTATCCAGTACCTAGCCAAGTTCCTCCCAATGCTAGCTGAAGTTGAAACACCACTGCGGGAGCTGACAAGGAAAGATGTACTCTTCCACTGGGACAAGCCACAAGCAGCTGCGTTCCAGAAGCTCAAGGATATGTGCTGTGAAGCTCCTCTGTTAGCCTACTATGATGTCAGAAAAGATGTGACCATACAATGTGATGCCAGCAACAGCGCTGTGGGTGCGGTCCTACTGCAAGAGGGAAGGCCAATAGCCTACGCATCCCGAAAACTTCGACCATCAGAGCTCAACTGGGCGCCAATAGAGAAAGAAATGCTGGCCATTGTGTTCAGTACACAGAAGTTCAGAGAGTACATTCTGGGGAAAACAACCCTGGTCCAGACTGACCACAAACCCCTGGAAATGATACTGCGCAAGCCCCTGACAACAGCACCATTAAGATTGCAGGCAATGATGCTGAGAGTGAGTGGCTATGATCTAAGCGTAGAATACCTGCCAGGGAAGAAGCAAGTCCTCGCAGACACTCTCAGCCGAGCAAGTCTAAATGAGGTTCCACCGGAAGAAGAGGAGATACAAGTAAACATGTTGGAAAGAATCTCCGTGTCTGAGCCAAAGTATGCAGAACTCCAACAAAACACAGCAAATGAGCTTCATGAATTGTATGCTATGATCCAAGCCGGCTGGCCAGACACAAAGCAACAAGTCCCACACAGCATCCGCCAATACTGGGACACACGTGATGAGCTCGCGGTGCTAGATGGAGTAATCTACCGAGGAATGAGAATCGTAGTCCCCCCGTCTATGAGGCCAGCCATGCTGGAAATCATACATGGAACACATCTGGGAATCGTAAAGTGTAAGCAAAGAGCCAGGGAAGCCCTTTACTGGCCCGGCATGAGTGGGCAGATAGAAGACAAAGTCAAGGATTGTACCACGTGCCATGATTATGCCCCTGCACAACAGAAAGAGCCTCTGATGCCGAGCCCTGTTCCGGACCTGCCTTGGGAAAGAGCCGCTTCAGACATTTTCGCCTTTGAAGGTGAACATTACCTGTTGCTAGTTGATTACTTCTCCAAGTTTATTGAGGTGACCAAACTGAAGGATCTGACATCCCTGGAGACCATTGAAGTCCTGAAAGAGCATTTCAGTCGACACGGCATCCCAGCAACACTCGTCACTGACTGTGGTAGCCAGTACACAAGTAGGGAATTTGAGACATTTGCTAAAAGCTACACCTTTGAACATGTCCTAGTAAGCCCGAAGCACCCCAAAGCAAATGGGGAGGCTGAAGCCGCAGTCAAAACAGTGAAATCTATATGGAGAAAGAACAAAGACAAGAGAAAAGCGCTACTAGAGTACAGGGCATCCCCACTTCCAGCAATTGACTTGTCCCCGTCACAGCTCTCTATGGGTCGCAGGCTTCGAACGACACTCCCAATAGCACGTGGTCTATTGGAGCCTGAAACACATAGCACCCAGAAGATAAGGGCAAGAATGAAGCATGGCAAGGACAAGCAGAAGTACTACCATGACCGCCAAGGAACCAAAGAGCTACCACCACTCAGAGCAGGCGATCATGTCAGAGTAAGACCTGAGCCAGGGTCAAAGGAGTGGAGAGCGGCTACCGTAGTCCAGAAACATGCCTTGCCTAGATCATACGTGGTAGAGGTGAGCGGCCGAAGAATCAGGCGTAACAGAGTGGCTCTAAGAAACGACTCAGCCAAGTCTCATATGGAATACCGTAAACGCCATGGAAACATCGCTCAGCAGACAGAACCAGAGCCTGACAAGACGCATGCGGCTCCCACGTCCCCAGCAAGCCCACAAGTGGACCCCACTGCACAGGAACACCACTTAAATCCCTCACCTGCTGAGGAAATGCCAGCAGGTGGTGTGCCACCTCCAGCGGACATCGCGGAAGCTAAAGACCCGCCCTTCTATAAGACTAGAAGTGGAAGACAAGTCAGGAAACCAGTCAGACTAGACCTGTAACTAGTCGTTATGTTACAAGGGACACTTTATGAAACATGAACAATGACAGACACAGATGAATTAATGTTGAGATTATTATTATTTTATTTTATCCTTTTTCTTTTATTTACAGTTTTCTTTTTAGTTTTAAAGATTGTGATGTGAAGGGGGGGGATGTTATGTATGGCAATTATGTATGGCGTTACCGCTGGCCATGATCTCTAGTTGTTCGATTATTCAGTTATTGTTTGTTAACCAATCAGAATAAACCACGCGGTCAGTCGTTGATCCAACATGGCGTCTGTGTTGTAAGTGAGTATCAAACACTTACAACATTAACATACAGCGATGATAATAATAACAACAGTAATTAGAACATTTAACTTATGTGTAAAGCAATCAAAACAGTGCTGTGTCATTTTGAATTCATTATTTTAATTATTTTCTGCGTACCGGGTAGCCGGCTACGAAGAAGTTAGTTCAAGTGGCAGGGTACTCTGCAGTTAAGCCAATTTGGACCAAAAAAATCAGCACATGTAGTGGCGAGAGATCGACAAGACAACTTCGAGTTAGTACAACTTAAATGATCACGATAAGCTATTCTGAAGTTTAAAAAGTAAAAAAACAGCATCGATAAAAGCAGAAATTTCATCTGACTGTTGAGCTGATCACGCGTTTGTCAGGATCTAAAGGATGATTCTCAGAGAAGCATTTTAGTAAGAAAATGAGAATTTATCGAAATACCTTTTGGAGCTGCCTGTAGCATCACTGCGTTCATCAAAAGAAAGAAGCAAATAGTCTTGATGGCAGACATCCTTTCAGATCAGAATAGCTTTAAACAGGGAAAGAAATAACTCAGTCATCGATGATAAATGAATAAGTAAACGATAATGCGCAACCAAAGAGAAAGCATTGACTGTATTGGCTTTAGCAACAAGTGAACTGACCGGTTACAAATTAAACTGATCACACAAGCAATTTTAAAATAACGAGGGATACGATTGATTAATTTAGGGACTCGCCGATAGTCTTTCATTATTCAATTCAATTCAATTCAGTTTATTCACAATTATATAAAAATTTACATTAGATATATTAAGGTGAAAATACAAATAATAAAGAAGAAGAGGAAAAAGAAAATTAATAGCTTAGTTGGAAGTGTGCGGTGGTCAGAGGAGCTTAGCTTTTGGGCTAACCAACGCTATATAATGCTATACAATGAGTGAAAATGCAACAAATCAAAGCAAAGCAACCAACCAAAACCAAGCCACGGCAACTATGAAAACTCTTTTATCAGCAAGTGAAAAAGAACCGTCGTGGCTCGGCCGCTTAAAAACACAAACGCCGCTCAGAACTTTGTCATTTGAGCATCCATGCGTTTCCACAGAACACAGAACAGGCTGCTAACTACAGTATTAAAACATAGCGATCCTCCAGAGCCAGCTCCTTTATCTTATGAGTAAAGGGGGTAAGTTTCTAAAGATACTGTGGTGCTGCGTCGGTGGGAGTACAAACGTCTCAGAAGGAGAATAACAATAGAATTCCATTCACTCTCACATTTCACCCTCACAACCACGCAGTAAAATCACTCTAAAAAACTTTAAATTACTCCAAAATGATCCCGAGACTGGCAGAATCTTTTCGCAACCGCCATTAATTTCATTCAAACGCAAAAAACACAGGGGTAAATTTTTAGTCAGAAGTGCGTTTCAAACGAGTGAACAACCCGGTACTTTCAAATGTGCTCGCGCGCGATGCAAAACATGTCCTTTCTGAATTTTCTGAAGCGCAGCTTTAGGTATAGTGGTGCAATGCTCTGGAACAATCTTTCCTATGAGGCAAAGACCGCACAATCGCTTGCGGATTTCAAACATAAACTTGCCTCATCGCCTTCCATACCTTCTACTGGATCGCACTGATTCCATGTAATCATGTATATAGATGTTTTTATCATGGTAACGTGTTTATCTACGCCCCACCTGGAAACCAGCTTTTGTTGTGTGTGGCCTGCGTAGTTAAATAAAGTTGTATCTAATCTCTCTTTCATTTGCAACGTTGAGAAATTGTCGGGACCCAAGCGATCCATTAAGATCACTGATCACTTTACCTGTACTTCAGCCAATGTCATCTTCTACTGTATAACTTGCACTCTTTGCAAAAAGTTATATATCGGCGAAACAGGTAGACGACTAGGCGATCGTTTCTGAGAACATCTTCGCGACGTAGAGAAAGACGACAAAAACGCATCTAAACCGGTCGCTAGACACTTTAATCTGCCGAATCATTCTATGCAACATATGGCAGTCTGTGGCCTCTCCCTACATCAAGGAAGCACAAAAAGCCGCAAAACCTTTCTGGCTTCACTCCAATTCACCGAAATATAAGAGCTTGTACCTCTGCAATAAACACATTCGCACATTATCACTGGAGTAAAGTAAAAAACGACATCGTAAAGTCTTCACTCACCTTGTTCTGCAGCTCTTGAACGAATAACTAGCTTGACTGGAACACAGATATTTATCACAGCCTGTGAGATCGTGCCATGCAATGATTGGTCCTTCATTTGGCTGACGCAACTTTTTGCAAAAACGTGACTTTACCATGATTCCCAATTCGTTTTGTAATAAATAAGCGCTGAAATTAAATGTTTTCCTGGAGACCTCTTCATTGAAAAGTCTTACAATTATATCATCGGAATAACTGAAGCTCACAACAATCTTGGGGTAGATTTTTGACTTCATCGTGATTTTCTCGTGATCTAGAAAATTTTGATGAAAATTTTTTCCGCTGACTCTCTCTCCAAGCTAACCGTGAACGGTGGTTTGCGTGTCACCGGCCATTTTCAAGTCATGGCGAATAGCTTTTCTTTTAAGGAATAAAAATAAAGTCAGAAATTATTCGTACGCGTTGATAGCAAAATCTGACTTACCTTAAGGTTTGCACGAAATGAGTAAATACTATAACTTGCCTTGTACAAAAACAGAGGAAAATAACGAAGAATAAGCAAGATATTCCGAGCATTTTCAAAAGCAATGCAAGTGTGCTTAAACTTGCTTAGATATCGCATAAGATTGCAAAACGGTCTGGTAATGCAAATACATCGCTCTCTTCTAAGGATTTAGTATGTGCATACATTGAAATTGAAAAATTGGATAAAAAACGAATAACAATTTAAAAAAACAAAACATGTTCGAGTGCAAAGTTATTATACTAAAGTCAGTGAAATTCAAAAGTGCAGTTATGAGCCTAAAAGAAATTTCTTTCAATAGTAGAACTTTTTAGTAAAAAGAATCTTTGTGCTTTTCAATGTGCCACATGACAGGAAAAGGCCTAACAGAGTAAACAGTTGCTATGGCGTGAGTCTTAAGAACAATTGCAAAAGTAAGTACTTAAATTTGGTGGCATAAATTGGACCAGCAAGTCTAAATTAGAAATTAGAAGAATGACGGCTAAAAAATTTGGCATTACCGCGACAATTTCTGGAGTGAACATCAAGGTCGTGTTGTATTGGGATCAACCGTCTCTGGTTGGTTGTGTTAGACGGGAATTTTCCTGTTCTACATGTGTTGGGGAAAACCCGTTTCTGGTTTATTTATTCAAACGCTTTTTCAACCGGCCTCAAAACATGATGAAAGGGTTAAAACGCATTTGCATGATTATGGGGCGTGATTGTACCCCACGTAACGACTAGTCCCCCGTCATGGTAACCCCGTTTCAACCGAAAACGGTCGGAAAAATGTCTTATATATAGAGAAACGCCAACCGTATAAACCCAAACTGTTTGCGGTTGAAACGGCTTACCTTCAAAGAACACGACCCTCTGAAAAGGAAAGTATGAGCATAATTTGTCTTAACGCAATTAGCAGATCTATGAGCAAAAACAAACATGCGAGCGCACTAAAGAATGATAAAACCGCAAAAGCACCTCCCTATTAACTAAGCCTATGCAGTTTCTCTGAAGACATTAAAGTACCTAATACACTTCGTTCTTTTAAACGCCAACTCAATTATTTTTTTTACTTTAAGCGATTAAATAATGTTTTCGATGGCGACAATGCACGCGCTTTCAAGATTATTTCAGTGTCCCAAGTGTCGCAGTTTAAATATTCTAAAAGCTTGCTCTTGTTAGTATCAATGTAGTCCGTTATTTATTACCTTTTTCCATTTTTTTCTCTCTACTTATAAGATTGATATTTGTAGTATGGCATTAATATTTAACTGTAGTTTTGGGTAAGGGGTTGGTTTTCTACATTTTATGGGGCTGGATTAGGAGGGTGAACCTAGTTGGGGACTACGTGTCCTATTGTTTTCTCGCCTGTACACTATACGAATCTATTAATAAATAAATAAATAAATAAATAAATAAATAAATAAATAAATAAATAAATAAATAGACCCAACGCGGCAAACACAACGTGGCTTACATTAGCCATAAATTTGCATTTTGCCTCTGGTATAAGGCACAATAAAAAGCTCGTAAAGTACAAGCGGATTATTATTATTTTTTTTTTATCGTACGATATATATTTTTACGATAACTATTTTTACTATGGCATTTATCAAGCACTACCAGGAGATATATGGTGGCCTATTTTATTTATTCAATAATATGATTTTTGCGCGAAAATCATTTTTCCTCATGTTTTCGCTCAGTTTAACCAAACAATGCAGCGACTTAAAATTACCATTGTCCCCCTAAACGAACAATTTAGGTTTAATGGGTTTTCATTTTTTTATTTCAGTATTGGAATATCCCCACAAAATATAAATTAAAATGCAGTACTCCTTTAGAGAGGAGAAAACATTATTTGACCAATCATGTCCGATCTCAGAGCTACAAAATACTGAATTTGAAGTACTACTACGACATTAAGGCAGGCTGTACTTGAAGGTTAACAAGGTTATTATTATACAAGAGACGCGCGTAAAGAATGATCTTAAAGAGTGGTCACGATGAGATGCTTGAAGTGCAGATAAAACTACAAAACAGTTAAGTAGTACTTTACCAATAACTCAACTCATTTTATCAGGAGCGCGCGCTGAACGCAAGAACGAATAAAGAAACTTAGGTAATGAAGCAATTCTTATGGTTTCTCACCTGGCCGCTACAGCCCGATTTCTTCGCACTTTCTAGACAGGATAATGTGAGTAAATATCTGACAAAAATATCACCAACGTACGACATAAACAGTTGCTCAAATGCGTTTCCTTGACTGTTGATTATCAGCAACTGTTTATGTCGTACGATGGTGATTTTCTTTGTCAGTTAATTATGTAATAAAAAGAAGTGTCATGATCTTCACACCAGAAAAGGATCAATTTTTGGCAACTTTTTGTTGTTGAAGCAAAATTTGAACATGTTGTTCTTTTTTTAAGATTTAATGTGGTAGGATCTGTTATATCGTGCTGCATAAGAGAACTCTAAAATCGTTGAATATAATTCTAATAAAACAACAACAACAGCTGCCCAAAATATAAACTATTTCCATTGTCCTAGCCATGAGTCAACTTGCAATGCAACAATGTTGCGAGGGAAGTTGAAGAAAAATGTTGCCCGTATTACTGGACCTTAAGTAGTACTTTACCAGTAACTCAACTCATTTTATCAGGAGCGCGCGCTGAACGCACTGAGAACGAATAAAGAAACTTAGGAAATGAAGCACTTCAGTATGGTTTCTCACCTAGTCGCTACATCCCTATTTCTTCGTACTTTCTAGAGAGGATAGAATAAGTAGATATCTGACACAAAATCACCATCGTACCGCATAAAATGTTGCTCAAATGCTTCTACTTGACCATTGATTGTGTCTCATGGCAAGCGCAATGGAAAGAGTTATTTTGGGCAGCTCTTGTTTTATTGGAATTACATTCAACGATTATAGAGTTCTCTTATGCAGCACGATATAACTGATCCTACCACAAGAAGAATGTGGACTGGACTTGGAAATCCAGATCATCACTGCCTTATTAGGTTCCCCTTTTCAATGTTTAAATGCGAGTTTCTAAAGTTTATTGGGCCTGACCAGTGACCCACGATCAGTTCAAGAGTTAAATTTTTTGTTCTGAGCCATCTATCTGGGTAATAATTTTGCACAAATGTAGAGGAACTGCCAGGACTGGTGGCTGAGGCCAATCCAAGACCCCCAGCAGAAAATGTGAATGTTTTCAAAAGCCCGTTTTATCAAAAAACAGAACTACTGTGTTAGATAATTTGGAAAGAATAAGTTTGAAGAGAGTTTAGCTGTAACTAGTAAGCTCACGAAGGTTAGGGCAGCGTCTAAAGGCTACAACAGGCAAATCCTGAAAATGTTTTAGCAGCGGTTAGAAGAGAACAACAAATTGTAATGTTTTTTGATGATGTTAGAGATGTGAGGAAATGATGATTAAACGTAATTTTAAATGATATACGTTTAGGTTTGTAGCCTGTGTCACAACCGCTTCTCCCCGGAAAAAAATCAGATATACATGATCTTAGGCTGCACCGTCTGAATGTATGCATGCCAAGCTATTTCACGCCAAGCTGTGCTACTTGATGTTACGCTGTATAACTTGACCAAATACTGTACCACTTCATCCGGGGCTGACTCATTTGACCTCACGCTGAACTGTTTCGCTCAACTCTGTGCCATTTTATGCCCAGCTATTCCATCTGCCATATTGTAACGCTATCCCATTTGACATCACTTTAGCCCAGTTAAAACTATGCTGTGCCGCTTGAACACTGATAGGTAGCCTATTTGTTCTTTGACATGACCGCATCTTTTTCTGTTGTACCATTTAACAACTGGAGCTAAACTATTTACATTTCGTAGAATTCTACTAGCATACTAATGCAAATGCTGGCAATCTGATTGGCTGAGCTACTCGTATACTATCAGCCCCTAAAGTGCAGTTGGCTGCGGTCGTCCTCGAAATGCAATGTTTTTATAGTTTTTCCGAGGTTTTGGAAGGAAATTTAGATGTAAACGTGTAATAAAATTCCTGAGAAAACTAAAAGAAGCACATTTACGGTTTCTTGACTATAAAAACTTAAAAATATTGAAAAAGCAGGTACGCGTGTAGTCCAGTCCCTAAACTTTCCTTTCTTCCCGCGCCATATAGGGGCTGAGTCCAGGATAACTTGCATGCGCATGCTCAAAACGCCGCCATTTTTTTCCCCCCAAATCGGGGGAAAAACCATATTTGGAAGTACTTTCCAGATTTGGCTTGTGAGGCGATTTTCTGTTTTACAATAACTGCAGAAATTCACGCGCGCTTATTGTTAAATTTTATTGTCAACATGCGGACAGACACATGAATTTGAAATTCATGCGACGCGTCAGCGAGTGAGAGCGGGCAATTCGACAATTTTTTATCGTAAAAAACAAATTTATGTCAGTTTTTAATGCGTCTGTCCTGTTATTGACGATGAATTTCGTCACAATATTGTCAAAGTAGTCTGCGGATCCACTCGGCTATCGCTATCGCTATCGCCGAAGGTTCAATAATGCGTGGAAAAATCATTGAAAACCGTTATTTTTGTTAATTTCAGTTAGAATTCTACTAAAACAGTTAGATTATTCGCTCTCGATTTCTATGAGGCGATAGTTGATTCGGCCTTCGGCATCATCAGCTATCACCTCATAGATATCTCGAGCTCATAATCTAATTGTTAATTAGACTGAATCATTTGCGTCTTCATTGTACCGTTTTGACAAGGGCGGCTACTGAGACAGTTTCTAAACTGTCTGAACCATTTACTGGTTGAGTATCCCATTTCACCAAAGACAACTGGTCCAACTGTATTGTAACTGTATCATTTCCATATAACCTGCACTAACTAACAAAGGACGTTTAAACCATTTCTGTTTATTCTAGACTGTTTGAATTGTTTGTATTTTTGGTGGTGACGGCTGCCCATATATAAGCCACACTAAGGATTTTGAAGTCTACATCGTCTCGGATTATATTGACTGTTAATTAAAAACAAGAGGTTAGTCTTTAACCACTCACTGTCATCTTTAGATTTTTTGTGTGTGACGGTACTTCAGTGTTTTAAGCCTGTTCAGTTTGTTGCCATTTTATTTTAAATGTACTCGAGTTGCGTCAACCGAAACAAAATAAAGTGCTAAAATCAGCTTGTCACACTGCAAACTGATTAAAATCATGGTTGTCCCAGCAACAGTACATTAGAAAACACTATTTGACCTCTGAAAATGCAGGCGTAATGAACGAGTTGCATTATGTGGGAGTCATGTATCGTAGATTCATTTTGTTTGAGATGATAGTTGCCCCTCATGAACTAATTGCTTGAAGATTCTCTTGCCATAACCAAGCCAGTAGTCGTAACGCAAGCCTAAAAGCAGAACCGGTTTAAAAACAAATGTTTTGTTAACCGCAACCTATTTTCACCCACACATCCACTTTTCCCAGTCCCTTAGCCTCCAAGGCAGATGCTGTGTAAGCAATCGCTCCTAAGGAAATATTGTGTGACTGCATAAAAGGCTATTGATGATTTTTTTTTACTTTTAATTATTCATTTCTTAACTTATGAAAATTGTTGTCGCATCCCTGTTAATGAATGAACTCCAATTCCGTTTTCAAATACCCCTTATAAATAAATCCCAATTTCGCAAGTGCCAGCAAAATAAAAGAAAAGCCATCGCTTTTGCATGCATTGCGTGCCATTTATTAGAGCAGCCTGCGTGTGAGGCCGTAGAAAGGGAAGGAGGTCAAACCATCCTCCCGCGTCCGATCCTCCCGTGCTTCGCACGCTCACCTTTCCCCTTTCCCTCTCCTTCGGACGCCTGCCACGCAGGCTGATCCCCTCTGTCAATAGGCCAATTCCGATTTTTTTAAAACTCTAACTTGGCTTTGAGGCTTAGGGGAATAAAACAAAAGAAGAAAACGCAAACAGCGGTTACAAACATTTGCTTGAACTGCATAACTTTTATAAACTTAATGTTTGGTAAGTTGTGCAGTTCAAGCAAATGTTTGTAACCCGCTGTTTGCGTTTCCTTCCTATTGAAAACTAAAATGGCCCAAGTCCAAAGAATTTTTATGAAAACAAAAGAAATTAATTATTCATCATTCATCCTTGATGCAATTTCTTTTGTTATATTCCCCTAAGCCTCGAATTGGGCTATGCGCTATGCTACACGATTCTGCACGATTCTACATCTAGCTGGTTCTCAAATTGGCTATTAATTAAACCCAAAAAAACGAATATTTCCAATCAAAATAATAGGTTTAAAAATCCTAACTGGCAGACCAACCAGTTATTTACAAGGATGACCGAGGAGATGAACTAGGGTCTACCGAGAAGTAACTCCAGCTAAGTGACTGAGGGCGGGACTTGGACCCGCAATCTCCGTATTCAGTCAAATCCGGCGTCCTACCCTGCCACTCTCGACTCCGCTGGCTGGGCCAATGAAGCCTGAATATAAATGATAGTTTCATCTGGCGAAGAATATTATCTGAGCGCTCCACAGTTAGTTCAAAGGGAGCAACTAAAGACGCGCGAGAGGGACGCGCGTGATGTGCGCAAACTTGTTTCCTTGCAAGCTCATTCGCGACTAGCGAACGAAATCGTAACGTTATCACGCGTGATCATGGAACGTTTGATGACATGTGACAACTGCCTGAAATAGTTTGCGGGACATTTTAACCCTGATTTTAACCAAAAAGGAGTGCACGGAAAATTTGGCCGGTAAAATAATGGGCGAGACTGTAAAAGAAGTTCCGGAAGCAAACAAACAGTAACGATTTATGCAATAAGAAACCTATAATCAGTAAGAGGGCAGATCTTAACAAACGTGCTAGAGAAAGCAACAACGCTTCACATTTCACACGTAATGAGCGTAAACAAAGGGTTAGTTACCCCGGTTACAAAGAGAAGAAGAGTCTTAAAAGCTTCTAGTAATGTCAATAGAAATGCTAAAAGACGCTGAAGAGCAAACAGAAAGGAGAGAGCGACAGATCTAGGTATGTTAATTTAAGCTGTTTTTGAATTAATCCTTGCACTGAAGTGCAGTCTTAGGTTAAAACGTGAGGGGACAAAGCGATAAGTTCTTTCGCCTGTTGGAACAAAGCTGTCACTTCGCCGGGCGTGAAGTTAATTTTGTTTCAAGTTCAGTGTACAGAATGGAGTCGCGAATAGTGCAAGAATTTAATTACTTCCAAATAAACACACTGCCAAGATTCAAAGTTTAAGGGATTTACAACGGCATGGAGACCGTAAGAGGAGAAATATACGAAGACAGGAGCTCTGTCTGTGAAACTGCACCACTTCTTTACTCAGTTTTTTTTCGTAAATCAGTCATAAATCGTATTAATAGTACGTGAAACCGACGTGATCAACTGAACAGAGTTTCAAGCCAAAGAACTGCATGGCCAAAACTCTTCCCGCAGAGACTAGAAATTTTAAAACCCCAGCTGCTTCTCGAAAACCGTTCTATCATTTGTAAAAGCCTTCTTTATTTCCTAGCGGCTGTGTTTTGGAAAGATACCGGAACTGTGGTCTGCATTCCTCAGTAGAGTTTCATGTTTTAAACGTGCCAAAAATCTGATAATGCGATACACATTGATTCGTGATGTAGATTTGTGTGCAGTTGGAGAGCAAACAATCCCCAACATTTATATCTCTTCAGCGACATTGATCTCACATCACTATTTTGCTTTACACAAGAATTTATCCCATTCAGTGCCCTTCACTATGGAACAGCGCTTACGGAACTAAGAAGTGCTATGTCGAGTGGATATGTTTCTAAATTAATATAACCCAAACCTTGGACAAATAGTGTCAAAACTATATATAATTCACTCTCAAATCACGAGGTCTCGCTTGAACAAACATATTAAACGACAGAAGACCGAAGGAAACTGAATACGTCTCCTTCTTGTTACCGGTTATATGGTGCTAGGGGACAAAAAATGCGTAAAAAAGTGGTCAAATTGACCAAATTTGTTACAGCTAGAGTCTTAAGCTCTGTTTTCCCGGTTGAAATTTGTTTCAAGTTTGTATTCGGTTTTTCGCGGGGTGAAAAAAGTTTCTCGGTACAAGATACCATGGTATCAGAGGTTTTCTTTTAATATTACCTTTTTTTATTTGGGAATTTGCGACGCGAAGCGTTGATCGAAAAAAATAAAAGCGGTTCGCGTCGCAAAATTTGCAAATAAAGAATAAAAGAAAGCCTCTGGGACCAGGGTAGGTACAAGATTTTGCCGATGGCAATATTTTTTTTGTCCATTGCGCCACCGCGTTCCGTTGGCACTTGGCCCGGCAACTTTTTTAAGTGCTTGCTTTTACATTCAAAACAAATGAGGGTTGTCACAGGCCTTTACAGATAACTCTTTTATAAACCTGTTTCATTCCAGGTGCTGATCAAGATTCTACCGGTGGAAGGTTCTGGGAAAAGAAGTGACACAAAAAGAAGTCATCATTTTCGGTCTTTACAATAAAAAACTGTCTCTCTGTAACGGAGAAAGCGTGATTTGAGAAAGGATGTTGTGCCAATATACGTGCACAGTTTACTAAAAGTACAGTATTCTATTATCAGAATACACTTTAAATTCTTACAAGATAAAACAAGTCTAACCTTCGACCTCTCACGAGAAAAAAGGTTCGCGGTCAAGAGTATTGTCCAAGCCCGTTACTCTAGAAACAGAAGTTGTTATCAAATTGGAATCTATTGGGTTGAATATTAGAGTAATCGGAGATGACAGCACACGTTCTCGATATGGCATGTGGGGGAAGTAATTTTATCTTTCCCGTGTCCGGCTACACGCAGATTGTCCTAAGGCGCACTCTCACGAAATGGACTAATGTCCATTTGAAGACTATCGGCTTGTCGGTCGAAGATGTGATCGATCTGTTGGACAGCGCAACGGTGGCGAAACTTCTGTCAGTTTTGTCGGGAAGACGCATTGCTGTGCCGTTATTTCAATCTCAGCGAAAGAAAACGTCAAGAGGTCGGCTGGAGGAATATTTTCAGTTTTCTGGCGAGCCAAGAATTCCCAGAGGAACTTGTAGGTAAGATTTTGTATACATATTTCGCTGTTAACTTGCGTGACGGAATCACAAATTGCTGAAATCAGTGATATTCGAAATAAACACCACATAGAGATCATATCGTGGTAGAAAAATATACTAGTAGTAATCAAAGATTAGGAAGTGCGTTCTGCAGGATATGTAGTGTGATAATAGAAAGTGGGTTTTATGAAGAATAGGAAATGGAAACTTATGGTTGACTATGGCTTTATTCTTTTATCGGGAGTTGTACACAGTTCCCTCACCCTTCGAGGAATACAGAAAAGAGCCAATTCTCTACTTGCACAAATCCATGAATACACCTCTTTTACCCCCAAAAATTTGCATAGGCATTGTTTTAGATTACTCTTGGGACATGTTCATGTCCCAGGAGAAATTGCAAACATGAGTATGCAAATTTTTTTTGGGGGGGGGGGGGGGGTTAAAGAGGTGCATTATGGTATTGTGCAAGTAGTGAATGTACAGGCATGACGTAATCGATGTACAGGACAACGAGGCCAAACGCCGCACGTGTTATTTTCTCTTGCACGAGTTATTTGGCCACACGTGTTATTTTCTCTTGCACGTGTTATTTTCAATTGCACGCGTATTTGAGGCCCAAAGCCCCTGAAAAAAAGAGGGGCGGCCAAATTGCAGAAAAAAATCTCGATTTCTCACGCCTGCAAACCAAATTAGGATGCGTTCTCGAGGAACGAGACAACGCAATCATGGTTTAAATGTTAATCAAAACACCAAATGATTATTTCAAATCGCGGGATTTCTGCTTTGCTAAAAAATAACTTCATTCCTTTTGCGTTCCTAAACGTCTTTCTGTCATGAGAACAAAATAATATTTAAGGAATGATCAAGAATGTTTGCAAAAATGAACAGAGTTAAAAAACGACGAGTGTCTCTTCCTTGTTTGACGATTACGTCCAAGTATTTATTAATCAATTTGTCCCTTTTGTAATGATCTTCAAACAACATCCGATTATTATCTGAAAGTAATTAATCCTCGGACTAGTAATACACATTTCTTGTATCTCCTAAATGCTTCCTTGGACCACACTACGGGAAGGAATTCATAATCACTTTGAGGCGCTGTAATCCGATTTCTAAATGCACTTCATACAAATAGCCCTTTTCACGGTTAACCTTACTCATTTGCATTACAATACAATCTATCATGTATGCGAGGCAATTTCGGGCTATTTTGCAGTTTTAGCCCGAAGTTGCCTCGCATCCACTTTGGAATGCATTGTAATGCAAACGAGAAAAATTAACCGTGAAAAGGGCTATTAACACACCTCGGTTACGGATATCAACATTTAAGAGTTTTTCAGTTGAAAGAAACGATTTATATTTCAGATAAAACTCACTCAATTAAGGCATTTTCTGAGATCTTTTGAAAATATATGCCCACGTCCTTGTTCAACATCCTCTGTTGTTTCTGAGGTTTCTTGGAATTTGAGTAAAAATAGCAAACAAACTGCGGTTATAAACATAACGAGACAACGCATGTTGTAAAAACTTTCATTTATGAACTTGACGTTTCGTATGCTCCAACATACATCTTCAGAAGTAACGGTTACCTAAATTACAATTAAATTTAAACGCGAAGACTAATACCAAATAAGGAAAGTAATGACAATGAAAAAGAAAATAAACAGACCTAGTTAAGTCTGCTGGAAAAATATAAATGGCTAGTAGAGAAGAAGTTTCTCACTGCCAATATTTTCATTAAGCGCTGGTTTCAAATCACGAATCAGCAAGGCTTCTTTAATTTTACAATGTACATCAGACTGTCCAGTGGCTAAAATATCAAAGTGATCCCATTTAATCTTGTGGCCTGTTTGGGTCATATGGTCAGCAATGGCAGAAGAATGGCTGTTACTCGTCAGCGCTTTAAAATGTTCCGTTTTCCTGTCATGTAATCGACGTTTTGTTTTTCCAATATAGTAATCATCACAATCCCAGCAGCTAGCCTTATAAACTACTTTAGACCTAAGGGAGCGGCTGAGTCTGTCTTTATAGGGGAAAAAAGACTTAATACGGCGAGTGTTTCTGAATATAATCTTAGGATTAAAACAACCATAGAACTTATAAATACATGATTTGAGCTGTTGAGTGACAATTTTACTTTGAATACCTAGATAGGGCAAAACAATGAAAATTTCTTTTTTGGGCACTGTAATGATATCCTTAGGCTTGTTTTGGTGTTTATTGATTACATCGTTCATGTTATAAGAAATAATACCACGGGGGTATCCATTGCGTGACAAATGGCTCTTGAGGTCATCTAAAGCAGACTGCAGCAGACAGGGTGATGAACAAAAAAACGAAACGAAACGTCAAGTTCATAAATGAAAGTTTTTACAACATGCGTTGTCTCGTTATGTTTATAACCGCAGTTTGTTTGCTATTTTTACTCAAGTTGAAATGGCCGAAGAATAAGAATGTCTATTTCTTGGAATTGTCACGCAAATCAAACTGTCACGGACATGACTCTACGCAAGGAGTTGGAGCCTGGTCGGGAGAGAGAGGGCAATGTTCTGGGGCATGAATTGTTTTTTTTTTCTAAACTTTAAGTTGGGTTAATATAATATTTTTTGGTGGGAATAGCTTGAACAATTTTTTTAAAGTCAAAGACAGGACCTGTATAGTGGAAATCAGAGCGCTTTCTCGTTTTTTTTTCTAATGGCTCCCCTTGTACGATTTTCTTTGGGGAGAATTCCCCAACACCCCCCCCCCCCCCATCCCGCCCCCTCAAAACCTAATGATCCGTATCTAAGTGAACTTGATTTAACGACATAAACTGCAAGGGTCTGGGCTTGACTGTCTGCAAAACTGTCGTTCCCAGACTGCTCTAAATATTACTAAGCGCGTCCAAGATAATTTTCATGTGGAACTGTTTTTATGAAAAAAAATCTACCTGTTCAAGGAATTGCCATTTTTCTCGAGAATGTAAAATAGTTGTAAGGCTTTACAAGTTCTTCTTAATCTTTTGCTTTCAGATTATATTTTGTGTTGTGTGCCCCTCGACGAAAAATAAGATTAAATTTTCAATGTCCTGCTATTAAATGGTTAAAAGCCACACCAATCCCACAAGGATTTTGTTGTCACATCCTCTCAGATTATATTGATTGTTAAGCAAAAACAAATTATGAAAATGTTTTAGCAGCAATGCGATTTGTTTTCGACACGTGAGGCTATCTGAAATTGCTATTATTATTAGAGTGTCGCTCCAGTTTCCCGTGCCAGACTACCTGTCGAGCTGAAAGACGTTTATGGAAATTCTTGTTAGCATATGTCTATTTGTTCTTTATGCAAATACTATAAAGCCCTTTGACGTCTGTATGACATGTGCTCAAGACTTAAAAACCGCAGCAACACTAGCCGATTCAAACGTCTTTCGTTCCGTCGAACGACTCTTAATATGTTATAACATCACGGGGAACATTCAGAACGCCAGGAGAACGACACAAAGCTACTCAGCTGGGCCTTAACATTCCAAAAAGTCCTCCTTATACCCTCTCTGAACGGACATCCAAACCAGCGTGCCGCCTCGCCGCATGTTGCAGGTAATTTTCTTTCCGTTCTCGACCTACGGTATAAAAAACTGAAAATGGTCTCAGCTGAGACCATTTTCAGTTTTTTAAACCTGTCGGAGAAAACGGAAAGAAAATTACCTGCAACATGCGGCGAGGGGACGCGCTGGATTGGATGTCCGTTCAGAGAGGGAATAAGGAGGACTTTTTGGAATGTTAAGGCCCAGCTGAGTAGCTTTGTGTCGTTCTCCTGGCGTTCTGAATGTTCCCCGTGATGTTATAACATATTAAGAGTCGTTCGACGGAACGAAAGACGTTTGAATCGGCTAGTGTTGCTGCGGTTTTTAAGTCTTGAGCACATGTCATACAGACGTCAAAGGGCTTTATAGTATTTGCATAAAGAACAAATAGACATATGCTAACAAGAATTTCCATAAACGTCTTTCAGCTCGACAGGTAGTCTGGCACGGGAAACTGGAGCGACACTCTAATAATAATAGCAATTTCAGATAGCCTCACGTGTCGAAAACAAATCGCATTGCTGCTAAAACATTTTCATAATTTGTTTTTGCTTAACAATCAATATAATCTGAGAGGATGTGACAACAAAATCCTTGTGGGATTGGTGTGGCTTTTAACCATTTAATAGCAGGACATTGAAAATTTAATCTTATTTTTCGTCGAGGGGCACACAACACAAAATATAATCTGAAAGCAAAAGATTAAGAAGAACTTGTAAAGCCTTACAACTATTTTACATTCTCGAGAAAAATGGCAATTCCTTGAACAGGTAGATTTTTTTTCATAAAAACAGTTCCACATGAAAATTATCTTGGACGCGCTTAGTAATATTTAGAGCAGTCTGGGAACGACAGTTTTGCAGACAGTCAAGCCCAGACCCTTGCAGTTTATGTCGTTAAATCAAGTTCACTTAGATACGGATCATTAGGTTTTGAGGGGGCGGGGATGGGGGGGGGGGGGGTGTTGGGGAATTCTCCCCAAAGAAAATCGTACAAGGGGAGCCATTAGAAAAAAAAACGAGAAAGCGCTCTGATTTCCACTATACAGGTCCTGTCTTTGACTTTAAAAAAATTGTTCAAGCTATTCCCACCAAAAAATATTATATTAACCCAACTTAAAGTTTAGAAAAAAAAAACAATTCATGCCCCAGAACATTGCCCTCTCTCTCCCGACCAGGCTCCAACTCCTTGCGTAGAGTCATGTCCGTGACAGTTTGATTTGCGTGACAATTCCAAGAAATAGACATTCTTATTCTTCGGCCATTTCAACTTGAGTAAAAATAGCAAACAAACTGCGGTTATAAACATAACGAGACAACGCATGTTGTAAAAACTTTCATTTATGAACTTGACGTTTCGTTTCGTTTTTTTGTTCATCACCCTGTCTGCTGCAGTCTGCTTTAGATGACCTCAAGAGCCATTTGTCACGCAATGGATACCCCCGTGGTATTATTTCTTATAACATGAACGATGTAATCAATAAACACCAAAACAAGCCTAAGGATATCATTACAGTGCCCAAAAAAGAAATTTTCATTGTTTTGCCCTATCTAGGTATTCAAAGTAAAATTGTCACTCAACAGCTCAAATCATGTATTTATAAGTTCTATGGTTGTTTTAATCCTAAGATTATATTCAGAAACACTCGCCGTATTAAGTCTTTTTTCCCCTATAAAGACAGACTCAGCCGCTCCCTTAGGTCTAAAGTAGTTTATAAGGCTAGCTGCTGGGATTGTGATGATTACTATATTGGAAAAACAAAACGTCGATTACATGACAGGAAAACGGAACATTTTAAAGCGCTGACGAGTAACAGCCATTCTTCTGCCATTGCTGACCATATGACCCAAACAGGCCACAAGATTAAATGGGATCACTTTGATATTTTAGCCACTGGACAGTCTGATGTACATTGTAAAATTAAAGAAGCCTTGCTGATTCGTGATTTGAAACCAGCGCTTAATGAAAATATTGGCAGTGAGAAACTTCTTCTCTACTAGCCATTTATATTTTTCCAGCAGACTTAACTAGGTCTGTTTATTTTCTTTTTCATTGTCATTACTTTCCTTATTTGGTATTAGTCTTCGCGTTTAAATTTAATTGTAATTTAGGTAACCGTTACTTCTGAAGATGTATGTTGGAGCATACGAAACGTCAAGTTCATAAATGAAAGTTTTTACAACATGCGTTGTCTCGTTATGTTTATAACCGCAGTTTGTTTGCTATTTTTACTCAAATTCCAAGAAACCTCAGAAACAACAGAGGATGTTGAACAAGGACGTGGGCATATATTTTCAAAAGATCTCAGAAAATGCCTTAATTGAGTGAGTTTTATCTGAAATATAAATCGTTTCTTTCAACTGAAAAACTCTTAAATGTTGATATCCGTAACCGAGGTGTGTTAATAGCCCTTTTCACGGTTAATTTTTCTCGTTTGCATTACAATGCATTCCAAAGTGGATGCGAGGCAACTTCGGGCTAAAACTGCAAAATAGCCCGAAATTGCCTCGCATACATGATAGATTGTATTGTAATGCAAATGAGTAAGGTTAACCGTGAAAAGGGCTATTTGTATGAAGTGCATTTAGAAATCGGATTACAGCGCCTCAAAGTGATTATGAATTCCTTCCCGTAGTGTGGTCCAAGGAAGCATTTAGGAGATACAAGAAATGTGTATTACTAGTCCGAGGATTAATTACTTTCAGATAATAATCGGATGTTGTTTGAAGATCATTACAAAAGGGACAAATTGATTAATAAATACTTGGACGTAATCGTCAAACAAGGAAGAGACACTCGTCGTTTTTTAACTCTGTTCATTTTTGCAAACATTCTTGATCATTCCTTAAATATTATTTTGTTCTCATGACAGAAAGACGTTTAGGAACGCAAAAGGAATGAAGTTATTTTTTAGCAAAGCAGAAATCCCGCGATTTGAAATAATCATTTGGTGTTTTGATTAACATTTAAACCATGATTGCGTTGTCTCGTTCCTCGAGAACGCATCCTAATTTGGTTTGCAGGCGTGAGAAATCGAGATTTTTTTCTGCAATTTGGCCGCCCCTCTTTTTTTCAGGGGCTTTGGGCCTCAAATACGCGTGCAATTGAAAATAACACGTGCAAGAGAAAATAACACGTGTGGCCAAATAACTCGTGCAAGAGAAAATAACACGTGCGGCGTTTGGCCTCGTTGTCCTGTACATCGATTACGTCATGCCTGTACATTCACTACTTGCACAATACCATAATGCACCTCTTTAACCCCCCCCCCCCCCCCAAAAAAAATTGCATACTCATGTTTGCAATTTCTCCTGGGACATGAACATGTCCCAAGAGTAATCTAAAACAATGCCTATGCAAATTTTTGGGGGTAAAAGAGGTGTATTCATGGATTTGTGCAAGTAGAGAATTGGCTCTTTTCTGTATTCCTCGAAGGGTGAGGGAACTGTGTACAACTCCCGATAAAAGAATAAAGCCATAGTCAACCATAAGTTTCCATTTCCTATTCTTCATAAAACCCACTTTCTATTATCACACTACATATCCTGCAGAACGCACTTCCTAATCTTTGATTACTACTAGTATATTTTTCTACCACGATATGATCTCTATGTGGTGTTTATTTCGAATATCACTGATTTCAGCAATTTGTGATTCCGTCACGCAAGTTAACAGCGAAATATGTATACAAAATCTTACCTACAAGTTCCTCTGGGAATTCTTGGCTCGCCAGAAAACTGAAAATATTCCTCCAGCCGACCTCTTGACGTTTTCTTTCGCTGAGATTGAAATAACGGCACAGCAATGCGTCTTCCCGACAAAACTGACAGAAGTTTCGCCACCGTTGCGCTGTCCAACAGATCGATCACATCTTCGACCGACAAGCCGATAGTCTTCAAATGGACATTAGTCCATTTCGTGAGAGTGCGCCTTAGGACAATCTGCGTGTAGCCGGACACGGGAAAGATAAAATTACTTCCCCCACATGCCATATCGAGAACGTGTGCTGTCATCTCCGATTACTCTAATATTCAACCCAATAGATTCCAATTTGATAACAACTTCTGTTTCTAGAGTAACGGGCTTGGACAATACTCTTGACCGCGAACCTTTTTTCTCGTGAGAGGTCGAAGGTTAGACTTGTTTTATCTTGTAAGAATTTAAAGTGTATTCTGATAATAGAATACTGTACTTTTAGTAAACTGTGCACGTATATTGGCACAACATCCTTTCTCAAATCACGCTTTCTCCGTTACAGAGAGACAGTTTTTTATTGTAAAGACCGAAAATGATGACTTCTTTTTGTGTCACTTCTTTTCCCAGAACCTTCCACCGGTAGAATCTTGATCAGCACCTGGAATGAAACAGGTTTATAAAAGAGTTATCTGTAAAGGCCTGTGACAACCCTCATTTGTTTTGAATGTAAAAGCAAGCACTTAAAAAAGTTGCCGGGCCAAGTGCCAACGGAACGCGGTGGCGCAATGGACAAAAAAAATATTGCCATCGGCAAAATCTTGTACCTACCCTGGTCCCAGAGGCTTTCTTTTATTCTTTATTTGCAAATTTTGCGACGCGAACCGCTTTTATTTTTTTCGATCAACGCTTCGCGTCGCAAATTCCCAAATAAAAAAAGGTAATATTAAAAGAAAACCTCTGATACCATGGTATCTTGTACCGAGAAACTTTTTTCACCCCGCGAAAAACCGAATACAAACTTGAAACAAATTTCAACCGGGAAAACAGAGCTTAAGACTCTAGCTGTAACAAATTTGGTCAATTTGACCACTTTTTTACGCATTTTTTGTCCCCTAGCACCATATAACCGGTAACAAGAAGGAGACGTATTCAGTTTCCTTCGGTCTTCTGTCGTTTAATATGTTTGTTCAAGCGAGACCTCGTGATTTGAGAGTGAATTATATATAGTTTTGACACTATTTGTCCAAGGTTTGGGTTATATTAATTTAGAAACATATCCACTCGACATAGCACTTCTTAGTTCCGTAAGCGCTGTTCCATAGTGAAGGGCACTGAATGGGATAAATTCTTGTGTAAAGCAAAATAGTGATGTGAGATCAATGTCGCTGAAGAGATATAAATGTTGGGGATTGTTTGCTCTCCAACTGCACACAAATCTACATCACGAATCAATGTGTATCGCATTATCAGATTTTTGGCACGTTTAAAACATGAAACTCTACTGAGGAATGCAGACCACAGTTCCGGTATCTTTCCAAAACACAGCCGCTAGGAAATAAAGAAGGCTTTTACAAATGATAGAACGGTTTTCGAGAAGCAGCTGGGGTTTTAAAATTTCTAGTCTCTGCGGGAAGAGTTTTGGCCATGCAGTTCTTTGGCTTGAAACTCTGTTCAGTTGATCACGTCGGTTTCACGTACTATTAATACGATTTATGACTGATTTACGAAAAAAAACTGAGTAAAGAAGTGGTGCAGTTTCACAGACAGAGCTCCTGTCTTCGTATATTTCTCCTCTTACGGTCTCCATGCCGTTGTAAATCCCTTAAACTTTGAATCTTGGCAGTGTGTTTATTTGGAAGTAATTAAATTCTTGCACTATTCGCGACTCCATTCTGTACACTGAACTTGAAACAAAATTAACTTCACGCCCGGCGAAGTGACAGCTTTGTTCCAACAGGCGAAAGAACTTATCGCTTTGTCCCCTCACGTTTTAACCTAAGACTGCACTTCAGTGCAAGGATTAATTCAAAAACAGCTTAAATTAACATACCTAGATCTGTCGCTCTCTCCTTTCTGTTTGCTCTTCAGCGTCTTTTAGCATTTCTATTGACATTACTAGAAGCTTTTAAGACTCTTCTTCTCTTTGTAACCGGGGTAACTAACCCTTTGTTTACGCTCATTACGTGTGAAATGTGAAGCGTTGTTGCTTTCTCTAGCACGTTTGTTAAGATCTGCCCTCTTACTGATTATAGGTTTCTTATTGTATAAATCGTTACTGTTTGTTTGCTTCCGGAACTTCTTTTACAGTCTCGCCCATTATTTTACCGGCCAAATTTTCCGTGCACTCCTTTTTGGTTAAAATCAGGGTTAAAATGTCCCGCAAACTATTTCAGGCAGTTGTCACATGTCATCAAACGTTCCATGATCACGCGTGATAACGTTACGATTTCGTTCGCTAGTCGCGAATGAGCTTGCAAGGAAACAAGTTTGCGCACATCACGCGCGTCCCTCTCGCGCGCTTCTCTCTCTCTCTCGCGCGCGTCTTTAGTTGCTCCCTTTGAACTAACTGTGGAGCGCTCAGATAATATTCTTCGCCAGATGAAACTATCATTTACATTCAGGCTTCATTGGCCCAGCCAGCGGAGTCGAGAGTGGCAGGGTAGGACGCCGGATTTGACTGAATACGGAGATTGCGGGTCCAAGTCCCGCCCTCAGTCACTTAGCTGGAGTTACTTCTCGGTAGACCCTAGTTCATCTCCTCGGTCATCCTTGTAAATAACTGGTTGGTCTGCCAGTTAGGATTTTTAAACCTATTATTTTGATTGGAAATATTCGTTTTTTTGGGTTTAATTAATAGCCAATTTGAGAACCAGCTAGATGTAGAATCGTGCAGAATCGTGTAGCATAGCGCATAGCCCAATTCCGAGGCTTAGGGGAATATAACAAAAGAAATTGCATCAAGGATGAATGATGAATAATTAATTTCTTTTGTTTTCATAAAAATTCTTTGACTTGGGCCATTTTAGTTTCAATAGGAAGGAAACGCAAACAGCGGGTTACAAACATTTGCTTGAACTGCACAACTTACCAAACATTAAGTTTATAAAAGTTATGCAGTTCAAGCAAATGTTTGTAACCGCTGTTTGCGTTTTCTTCTTTTGTTTTATTCCCCTAAGCCTCAAAGCCAAGTTAGAGTTTTAAAAAAATCGGAATTGGCCTATTGACAGAGGGGATCAGCCTGCGTGGCAGGCGTCCGAAGGAGAGGGAAAGGGGAAAGGTGAGCGTGCGAAGCGCGGGAGGATCGGACGCGGGAGGATGGTTTGACCTCCTTCCCTTTCTACGGCCTCACACGCAGGCTGCTCTAATAAATGGCACGCAA
Organism: Platygyra sinensis; assembly: GCA_019787425.1. Classification (NCBI taxonomy): domain Eukaryota; kingdom Metazoa; phylum Cnidaria; class Anthozoa; order Scleractinia; family Merulinidae; genus Platygyra; species Platygyra sinensis. The sequence continues at coordinate 17,727 of JAHPZR010055883.1, read as the reverse complement.
TGCATGCAAAAGCGATGGCTTTTCTTTTATTTTGCTGGCACTTGCGAAATTGGGATTTATTTATAAGGGGTATTTGAAAACGGAATTGGAGTTCATTCATTAACAGGGATGCGACAACAATTTTCATAAGTTAAGAAATGAATAATTAAAAGTAAAAAAAAATCATCAATAGCCTTTTATGCAGTCACACAATATTTCCTTAGGAGCGATTGGTTACACAGCATCTGCCTTGGAGGCTAAGGGACTGGGAAAAGTGGATGTGTGGGTGAAAATAGGTTGCGGTTAACAAAACATTTGTTTTTAAACCGGTTCTGCTTTTAGGCTTGCGTTACGACTACTGGCTTGGTTATGGCAAAAGAATCTTCAAGCAATTAGTTCATGAGGGGCAACTATCATCTCAAACAAAATGAATCTACAATACATGACTCCCACATAATGCAACTCGTTCATTACGCCTGCATTTTCAGAGGTCAAATAGTGTTTTCTAATGTACTGTTGCTGGGACAACCATGATTTTAATCAGTTTGCAGTGTGACAAGCTGATTTTAGCACTTTATTTTGTTTCGGTTGACGCAACTCGATTACATTGAAAATAAAATGGCAACAAACTGAACAGGCTTAAAACACTGAAGTGCCGTCACACACAAAAAAATCTAAAGATGACAGTGAGTGGTTAAAGACTAACCTCTTGTTTTTAATTAACAGTCAATATTATCCGAGGCGATGTAGACTTAGTGTGGCTTATATATGGGCAGCCGTCACCACCAAAAATACAAACAATTCAAACAGTCTAGAATAAACAGAAATGGTTTAAACATTAACGTCCTTTTAACAATTAGATTATGAGCTCGAGATTTCTATGAGGTGATAGTTGATGAGGCCGAAGGCCGAATCAACTATCGCCTCATAGAAATCGAGAGCGAATAATCTAATTGTTTTAGTAGAATTCGTACTAAGATTTACTTTAAATAACGGTTTCCAATTATTTCTCGACGTGTTATTAAACTTTGTGCCTTAAAAATATCGCTCGGATTGATTCGGCATTTAAAATTTAAGTTGTATACGGGCGCGCATCCTTTTTTTCAATAGTTTCAACTTTTCTAAAGTTAAGAAACCGTAAGTGTCCTTCGTTAAGTCTTCTCAGAAATTTAATTATCCATTTTCAGCAAAATTTTCCTCCAAAACTTTGGCAAAACGATAAAACGTCGCCATTTCGTAGACTAGTTCCAGCTACTGCACACTAATGGCTGATAGTGTACAATGGCTCAGCCAATCAGATTACAGCATTTGCATTAGTGTACTAGTAGAATTCTACTAATGTTAGTTAGTGCAGGTTATATGGAAATGATACAGTTGCAATACAGTTGGACCAGTTGTCTTTGGTGAAATGGGATACTCAACCAGTAAACGGTTCAGACAGTTTAGAAACTGTCTCAGTAGCCGCCCTTGTCAAAACGGTACAATGAAGACGCAAATGATTCAGTCTAATTAACAATTAGATTATGAGCTCGAGATATCTATGAGGTGATAGCTGATGATGCCGAAGGCCGAATCAACTATCGCCTCATAGAAATCGAAAGCGAATAATCTAACTGTTTTAGTAGAATTCTAACTGAAATTAACAAAAATAACGGTTTTCAATGATCTTTCCACGCATTATTGAACTTTATGCTTAAACAAAGTTGCACGTATCGAACTGTCCTTGGCAAATTTGCAGTTGTTTACGCGCGCACTAGTCCAGTCCCTGAACTCTCCTTTCTTCCCGCCCCATATAGGGGATGAACCCGGGCGGGGGAAAGAATTAGAAGAGTCCAGGATAACGTGCATGCGCATGCTCAAAACGAACCAATTAAAAATTATATATATAGTAGTTGAACCGCGTAGCACCCGTGATATCGAAATAATGCTATTTAAATTAATTGGTAGGCAATACTGCCGATACACCAAATCCCCCTGGGTTACTACCCTTTTAAAGGAAATTTGGGAGTCCCCACGGACCAAAGAAAATTTGGCCCCAGTGGGGTTTGAACCCACGACCTCCGGAACAGATCTACCGGCGCTCTACCGACTGAGCTACGAGGCCAGCAGGTCGGGGTAAGTTAGGTAGTGAATAAAAATTTGTAGGTCCCAACCGCGTCAATGTGTCGCGCAATGCCTTGTTCAGCTCGCGCTCTGAAAGAAAACACTTTCTTTGACGTTGATATTGTCGTAAAAAACATGAAAACGTAAAAATCGAAATATGGTTTATCGTGGTCTGTACTCTTTTCGATAACGAGTACGCGTTACAACTCTTTTCCCAAACATTTTTTTCGTATTGTTTCTGTATGTTGAGCGATCTTGCAAAAGTTTTTGAAAGGAAAGTCTGACGCGTACAAGTACCTCATTTGCATAAGCAGCGCGAGCACTTTCAAGTCCGAGTCGGTGTTTTCAGTCGTCAACAAATCTTGGCAAAGATTCAGGGCAAAGATTTCTTTCTTTATCTTTGATATTGTGATACAAAAAAACAAACCGAATGTGGTTTAGCGTGGCACTGGTGAAATTCCACTGAATTGGGATTAATTGACTTGTTTTTAATCAATGTGAATGCAGAAATTGTTGCTTGTATATTATCATTTTAACAAATTGACGTCAGTTTTTTTATGCGTCTGTCCTGTTATTGATCATGAATTTCGTCATAACATTGTCAAAGTAGCTGTGGATCCACGAGGCGATAGCCAAGTGGATCCGCAGACTACTTTGACAATATTGTGACGATATTCATCGTCAATAACAGGACAGACGCATTAAAAACTGACATCAATTTGTTTTTTACGATAAAAAATTGTCGAATTGCCCGCTCTCACTCGCTGACGCGTCGCATGAATTTCAAATTCATGTGTCTGTCCGCATGTTGACAATAAAATTTAACCAATGAGCGCGCGTGAATTTCTGCAGTTATTGTAAAACAGAAAATCGCCTCACAAGCCAAATCTGGAAAGTACTTCCAAATATGGTTTTTCCCCCGATTTGGGGGGAAAAAATGGCGGCGTTTTGAGCATGCGCATGCAAGTTATCCTGGACTCTTCTTTCGCCCGCCCGGGTTCAGCCCCTATATGGCGCGGGAAGAAAGGAGAGTTTCGGGATTGGACTACACGCGTACCTGCTTTTTCAATATTTTCAAGTTTTTATAGTCAAGAAACCGTAAATGTGCTTCTTTTAGTTTTCTCAGGAATTATATTACACGTTTACATCTAAATTTCCTTCCAAAACCTCGGAAAAACTATAAAAACATTGCATTTCGAGGACGACCGCAGCCAACTGCACTCTAGGGGCTGATAGTATACGAGTAGCTCAGCCAATCAGATTGCAGCATTTGCATTAGTATGCTAGTAGAATTCTACGAAATGTAAATAGTTTAGCTCCAGTTGTTAAATGGTACAACAAAAAAAGATGCGGTCATGTCAAAGAACAAATAGGCTACCTATCAGTGTTCAAGAGGCACAGCATAGTTTTAACTGGGCTAAAGTGATGTCAAATGGGATAGCGTTACAAAATGGCAGATGGAATAGCTGGGCATAAAATGGCACAGAGTTGAGCGAAACAGTTCAGCGTGAGGTCAAATGAGTCAGCCCCGGATGAAGTGGTACAGTATTTGGTCAAGTTATACAGCGTAACATCAAGTAGCACAGCTTTGCGTGAAATAGCTTGGCATGCAAACATTCAGACGGTGCAGCCTAACATCATGTATATCTGATTTTTTTCCGGGGAGAAGCGGTTGTGACACAGGCTACAAACCTAAACGTACATCATTTAAAATTACGTTTAATCCATCATTTCCTCACATCTCTAACATCATCAAAAAACATTACAATTTGTTGCTCTCTTCTAACCGCTGCTAAAACATTTTTCAGGATTTGCCTGTTGTAGCCTTTAGACGCTGCCCTAACCTTCGTGAGCTTACTAGTTACAGCTAAACTCTCTTCAAACTTATTCCTTCCAAATTATCTAACACAGTAGTTCTGTTTTTTGATAAAACGGGCTTTTGAAAACATTCACATTTTCTGCTGGGGGTCTTGGATTGGCCTCAGCCACCAGTCCTGGCAGTTCCTCTACATTTGTGCAAAATTATTACCCAGATAGATGGCTCAGAACAAAACATTTAACTCTTGAACTGATCGTGGGTCACTGGTCAGGCCCAATGAACTTTAGAAACTCGCATTTAAACATCGAAAAGGTCAACCTAATAAGGCAGAAAAAGTGATGATCTGGATTTCCAAGTCCAGTGCACATTCTTAAGTCCCACAATTACCATAACCCAGTAGCGTTAATTCTAATCCTCAACCCGTCTACCTTAGTTGAAAATTCATTCGTCTATTTCGCCTTTGCCATGTTTTATTCATTGGCAGAAAACCCTTCTTCAGCTATGTTCAACCCCGGCGAAAAACCTATGGAAGTTAAGGATTTCGCTACGTCAGCTGGCGAGTTCGTCTAAGTCACTATTTTGCTTTGTTTTTGTCCACTGATAACCTCTACCCCGACCAAAACTTTTAGACAGTGCAATTCAAAGCATTATTCATTTCCTCAAATATCCTATAGTCTCGACTTTGCTTGTTCTGGTTCATGGCTAAAAGTGGCCTTTATTGTCAGCTACATACAACATGCACAGCCGCCATTATTGTCAGATACATCTTGCAATGCATTATGGGTAACTGTACCCTTGTGACACGGAATGTACCTTGCCGCCAAATCAACACAATTTACAAGTCTAAAAGCAGCTCAAAAAATTCGCACTTTCGTAGGGACGGTGCCTACTGCTTGTCATGTAACTCCCCAAAATACGTTTATTGTGCCCTTGAAGTGACCTGCTTTTAGACCTGCTCTGTTTTGGCCTGACACGGTCACAAACCAAGTTTTGATCTGTTGGCGCCTAAGAGCACCTTTGGAACTGCCGACTGCCGCAAACATTCAGTTCTTCGAATGCTGCATGTCAGGTTACCGATCGCCAGACTTAAATGATGTCCTTTGACCACCAAAACAGCTATTTAGAAGACATTCTGCCACTTACGGTACTATGCTTTCCATATACGTGGCAGAATCGAACTTCTTTATGTTGGAAGATCCACGACCGTGCACCATCTTTTGTTTTGTGCTCATACACTATGCATGAATTACGTAACCAAATCGTTTCTATTGGTTAGTTCCTCAGTACGGAGTAAACAACTGTTGTGTTTTGTGCAGGGTCAAGGCCATAAAAAGAGAACAAAAACATACAACAAAAAATATTGTGTACATGTAGTTTCAGATCCAGTGGAAAAAGGAGTAAGATGTCGTTAATTAGCACCTTCAGTCAATATGCTAATTTCCAAACAAAAGGCAAGTTTTAGCAGCACTCTACTGCCTCTGCGTATGTTGCTTGTGGGCCAATGAAAAGCAGTCTTTATGACGCTGCAGTAATAACTAAAAGGATAGGAAGTCTTTGTTTTTGAACAATCCACGACTTGTTTAAAGGGGACGGGATATATTGCTACACGCTATATAAGGCTTGCCTTTGACCCAAGCGTCAGGTTTGTAGAAGTAAACAAGTCTATCGAGTGCCTGTTAAAGCAGGTAAGTGTTCTTCTCACTGAAGCGTTTTCATGAGTGATTCTAGTATTTCAGTCGGTTAACTCATTAGAATCTAGAAAAGTAGATTGTGGTTAGTTCCTTAGGATTATCAGCGGGTTGTAGTGTTTTACAAAAGGATACCCTGATATCCATTTCCATCTTTGTGTTCCAGTGCTTCGTCCCCAAAATAGTTCTATCTTGCTCAGTAGGGTCCTTTTAAACAATTGCTTGTAAGTTTGGAAGCCTTTGGCAATATTATTCTCAAATGGAAATTAGAAGTAACAGAAAACTTTCAACCATCGAGGGAAACACTCTTCTTTAAGCACTACCTTTTCTCAATATTTTAACACCTACCAAGTAATTTGTTTCAGTAATCCGTGAACTTAGATCTCGGAATAAATGTTTGCACTGGCTTCATTGGGCGTGGCCAAAGCGGAAAATTTAAAGCTGGAATTTATGGCAAAAATAATCGGAGTTAATTTTTTTCAGTTCGAATACATTTTTAGATCTTATAAAGATACAAAAACCCTATTGGCCGAAAAGACACTTTAACATCGTGAAATAATTTAATTGTTTTAGGATCGATTACCAGAGCTCTACATGTTCTTCCGGAGTCGATGGCGACCATAGTTTTATTTTTGTCCTCAATTTTCTCCGCAATTACTTTGCAGAAGCTTTTCACCGTCCAAGTCCGAAATGGCGTGCTTTTTCGTTGTCATATTCGTCTTGGTAACTTGTACTTCTGGAAGTCCTCTTCGTAGTAACCACGAGCAAACAAAGATGACGGATTTCACTGTTGACGTTAGAGAGACTGGGGAAGATTACAACAAGAAGATCGAGGTGGACCAAAACGAGGGAGCAGAATTGTTTGAAATTCCCGCTCATCCTGGAGTGTATCGCAGGGACCCGTTATATGACTTAAAAGCAGTAAGTTTCAGTTCTCTGTTATCAACACCTATTTTCAAAACAGTTTACTACAGGTATATATGTGCAGACGATTTTCAAAAAGGTTCACTTTAAACGCAGCACGCTTAGTTACGTAATTTCTAAGAAGATATAAGCGCCTGCATTATTTTTTCTTCAATTTTATTTACTACTAAGTAGCAATAGCACAAGAACTTAACGCAAGTAAAACAGATTGAAATAAAACATCGTAAACATCTTATTCCAAAATTGACCTAATAGAAGCATCCTCTGCTTCGACGAAATTGATGTGACAGCCGATACTGTGTCGATATAGTTTGATTGATGTTTTAATAATTAATTAACAAACAAAGAAGTCTCGACTGTGCTCTGTTGTAAAGCAATTTGGAAGCGGTAGAGCACGAAAGAAGTGTAGGGGTGAACACGAGACGCAGTCGAGTGTTTTTCCCTACTTTAGTGCTCTACCGCTTCCTAAGTGCTTTACAACAGAACAAAGCACAGTCGAGGCTTGGTTTATTTGTTTTATGATAAAAAATCTAATAATTTGCCCACGCATTGGCTGAATTTTTAAACCAAACTTGACTTACCAAAGGAGTTAAAGTGACGCCAGCCGTGTACTGTTCTCTGATAAAGCACTCTAAAATAAGCCAATCACAATCCTTGTTAGAATTGTTTAAAGTTATTTCATTGGCTAACGGCAGCCATAAAGTAACAGAGACATCCGTCACTGAGTTTTGCTATTAAAACGAAGAACTGCTACTCCATATACATTTTTTTCTTTATGCTCAAATAACTTTTAATCTGTGAGAGTAGTTTTAAGGTACCACTTTTTTAGAAAAAGAAAACAACCACACAACATTATCTCAACGTTAAAAATGCTCCCGTTTCCATTGCGTGAGAGGTTCATTCCTGATTCTGGAAGAAGAGAGGAAATTTGGAGAAGAATGTCGATATTTTAGTTAGTTCAGTCCGTGAACTCTCCTTTCTTCCCGCCCCCTAAAGGGGTTGAACCCGGGAGGGCGAAGCGAGAGTCCAGGATAACTTGCATGCGCATGCTCAGAACGCTGCCATTTTCCCCTCAAAATCGAGGGAAAAACCATTTTTGGAAGTACTTTCCAGATTCGGCTTGTGGCGCGATTTTCGGAATAATAAGCAACAATTTCTGCATTCAGATCCCAACTCATTGGAATTTGACCAGTGCCACGCTTAACCACATTCGATTTACCGAATTTCATCACAAAATCAAAGATAACGAAAGAAATCTTTGCCAAGATTTGTTGGCAACTGAAAACACCATCTCGGACTTGAAAGTGCAAGCACTGAGTTGTGCAAATGAGCTACTTGTACACGTCAGACTTTCCTTTCAAAAACTTTTGCAAACTCGCTCAACATGCATGCAGAAACAATACGAAAAAATGTTTTGGAAAAGAGTAATGACGCGTACTCGTTGTCGATAACAGTACAGACCCGGCACGATAAACCATATTTCGATTTTTACGTTTTTATGTTTTTTTTTACCACAATTTCAACGTCAAAGAAATTGTTGAGAATTTTTTGTTACTAAGTATGTAAGCCTAAATTGATTATATCTCTCGTCACTGACATCGGAGATGAGACCTGTTACGTTTTTTCTCGAGTTCAACAAGTATCATACACACCTGAGCCTTTGACAAATAATTGATCTGCTCGTTACTGACAAGTCACGATTTTTCCGGCTCAACCTCGTCCAATAATTGTTAAATGTTTTCACTTTCCACGGACACTTTGCTCCTTTCACTGGTCTCTTTGGCATTGTTATTACTAACATAGCGCTGTTCTTAACACCTATTTTGCTATTTTCAGTGACAGCACACAGCTCCCCACAATAAAGTAGAAAATACCACTGCTGGAAGGAACTTTTAGGGATGAGAGCTCTCTTAGTTAGTAGCGGGTACAGTTTGGAGAAGCAATTTATTGCACCAAAGATGTAGTTTTGCAATCGTTTAAATAAAGTGTGGGGAAATAATGTTTTGTCCTAAGTGTTCTCTTTATTCTCTTCAGTCTTCTGGAGTAGTACTTGTTTCATGACATAACAATAATCCCTGGGTTTACTTTAAGTTGAAATTAGTCTCTGGAAATTGATAGAGGGGGAAGCTGTGATATTTACTTTTGGTGTTCTATGCCTATGTCCTCTCGTCAGTAAAATGTATTTCACTTCATCTTTGTTATGAATTACAACCATTTGCGCAAAATTAAGATGCCCGAAGGGGGGCTTGGTTGTAAGCCTATAAGTCAACGTATCAATACTGAGAAAAAATCAGTTGAAACTGCTTTAAACAATATAAGCAATCCTCACGAAATTTCCCCAAGGAAGGGAATTCCCGTGTAAAAAGTGTGTAGATGCTGATGCTCGTGATCTCGTGTTGACACTTCGAATTGTTCAATGGAAAATTTCGGCCGTATACCTTCTTTGATTGGATAAGGGAACAATATGACTTTTTTTCGAGAATAGTGACCTTTAACACCGACAGTTTTCATAGCGACTGCGACGTCGGTGGACGAAATCAATCAGTGCAATCATAGCGCAATCATAGCGTCAAATCAACAATTTATTTTTCACGGTCAAAGTCTTCAAGTGCAGTTTTATTTTAAGGCTTTTCCTCACAGAATTCTGTTTCAAGTGTATTTTTCTTTTCAAGAGTTTATTCCTCTCAATGTGAGTACTTTTTTTATTGTTTTCTACACTGATACGCACAGTTTATTAGAATTTTTACAGGGCTTTATTTATTTAATTAATTATCCGCAGGGGATTTGTTTCCACCTGCACGACACGCTGCACTTTAACTTTTTCTACTCTTCGGTACTAACATTATTTTCTTTTTAATCAGCGTTAAATGGAAACATTTTTAAAAAACGTTTTTTGCTTTCCTTTGCGAACGTTATCAAAGCTTTCATTATGTGCAAAATTTAAAATTTTCTTTGTCTACGTACAAAGTTCGTTTTTACGGAGGGTCACAAGCTCTTCTTCAGTATCTCTTCCTTTTCCTTTCCGCCGGACTCGACACGGGGGTGTCGGGCAAAGGTCTGGTACCGGACTAGAAACACCCCTGGTCGGTTGGGCTTGGTCCCTGAAGATTCTCAACCATATGAGCCTTGGTGTCGATGTTCCTGTCTCTTTCCACCCGGGTGATGTTACATCTATTTCCTATTTCTTCTCTTGATTTCGATACCCTCTCAGTGGTTACCTAATACATAATACAATTACAAATCTATTAGTCATTCAGACGCTGCTTTTCGATCTGGATAGCACGCAGTCTCAAATTTTAGACTGTGCAGGGTTTTGTCCGCCCCTGCCCTTTTTCCAGGGCCGGGTGGCTGTTGGCCCAACAGCCTAGTACCCAATTTAGGGTCCCTCACTCAGGGTTACGAGTTACCCCCATTTGTTGTTTTCTTCGGGAACATTATTTTGATAATTTGTTTTGGAATTTTTCCACCTCAAATTATTTTGATTATAAGAATTTTAATTTTTTCCACCTCAAATATTCATTTAGATATGATTTATAAAACCAAGAGAACAAATAATAACAAATTATCTCTAGCATTTAATTTGAATGTAGCACACAATTGAATGAATAAGAAAAGAGTGTTCTTCCTTACAAAAGAAATAATTTGACAACTCATCACAAAACAAATTTACAACGCAATTACAGGAAACAATTTCAAAAGTCAGTTATAATGAACTCTTTTCTAGGTCAATAGTTTCTGACCATCAACTTAGGATCGATCTGAATTTTAAGATGAATTCTCAATGGCATCATACTTCAATTACAATACACAATATATAGGTTTCTTTATATTGTATCCTTTACAAATCAGTTTCATACTGCCTACCTGAAGAAAAATTTAATTTTTTTTTCTCACATGTAAACTTTATAGTTTTTACAGTTCCCTGTGGTTCTGGACCAATTTTCTGCTGCTAAAATTTCAGCATATCTATACGAGATCTACCAAGGCCAAGTTTAATACAAAAAAGAAGGAATTTACTTACTCTGTTAAATGGAGATGCTTTTTAACCATTATCCACTTGGCCACGAGACATCCAACAATTGTTTGGGAAGAAACCCATTGGAGATCTAGATACCGACACAATTTATTTGATGCTGTTTTTCCTGTGTTATGGCTGCTCAAAGCACCTGATAAGAGAACGGATTCTAACATCTCAACACTGGACCACACTACAAAAAGGAATCAAGAGAGCAAGAAAAATAAACTTTATTAATAACAACTTAAACTCTAAATCTAATATTTGGTTCTATTATAATGTTCGTCATGCCACTTGACTTTTTCTCTATGGAAAATTCAGAAATACCAATAATCTATAAATTTTGAATCATATCATGATCCCATATTTTTGAAAACAAAAATACCAATAATCTGTAAATTGTTTCAAGACATGTAGGTCTTATCTTTTACAGAACGACAAATGCTGTAAAAAAAATCTTTTTTTTCTTTTCAATAACAAGAGGGTATTCAGTTTTTCAAATACTATTTGTCATTTTCATGCAATGCTTTTCATTACATTAAATCATTTAAACTTGTATTTTTGGGCCTCTGTATTTTAACTATAATTTTTATATTTTGAATGGATACCCCTTGGGTAAACTTTTGGGCTTCAAACATGTACACATGAAATTTTCTAAGTCAATTTGGACAAATTTCCTTTTCTTTCCCTCTCCTAACTTTAATCACTAACTTTAATTACTAATTTTAACGTCCCCCTTTCTCTTCTAACCACTCTATGCTAATCTCTCTTTTATATTATTATTATTATTATCATTATTGTTGCACTGCCTTGTGGTTGACATGTCTTCTGTGCAGTTTGTTGGTCCCTCAACGTTAGTGTATTCTTTAACATCTAACAATTTTTGACTTCATTTTACTTTCTTATTATTTTCGATTTTCTGCTTACAACAATTCCTGTGCATACATCCACCCCTTGTACAATACCCACTGTTTCAATGGAGATTTGGAGAACCCTTTTATTAGGGATCCCATACTTTTGCACCTGATATGCCACAAAGGTTGCTAGATATATCTACTCCTATAAAAGATTTTTTTCAGCAAACAATTCATACGTTCGTCATATTTTTACCATGCTGACTTGTTTTATGACAGTTTAATTTTGTTGTCAGAAATTAAAGGAATAAAGGAATATAACACCAAAAGTAAATATCACAGCTTCCCCCTCTATCAATTTCCAGAGACTAATTTCAACTTAAAGTAAACCCAGGGATTATTGTTATGTCATGAAACAAGTACTACTCCAGAAGACTGAAGAGAATAAAGAGAACACTTAGGACAAAACATTATTTCCCCACACTTTATTTAAACGATTGCAAAACTACATCTTTGGTGCAATAAATTGCTTCTCCAAACTGTACCCGCTACTAACTAAGAGAGCTCTCATCCCTAAAAGTTCCTTCCAGCAGTGGTATTTTCTACTTTATTGTGGGGAGCTGTGTGCTGTCACTGAAAATAGCAAAATAGGTGTTAAGAACAGCGCTATGTTAGTAATAACAATGCCAAAGAGACCAGTGAAAGGAGCAAAGTGTCCGTGGAAAGTGAAAACATTTAACAATTATTGGACGAGGTTGAGCCGGAAAAATCGTGACTTGTCAGTAACGAGCAGATCAATTATTTGTCAAAGGCTCAGGTGTGTATGATACTTGTTGAACTCGAGAAAAAACGTAACAGGTCTCATCTCCGATGTCAGTGACGAGAGATATAATCAATTTAGGCTTACATACTTAGTAACAAAAAATTCTCAACAATTTCTTTGACGTTGAAATTGTGGTAAAAAAAAAAACATAAAAACGTAAAAATCGAAATATGGTTTATCGTGCCGGGTCTGTACTGTTCTCTGATAAAGCACTCTAAAATAAGCCAATCACAATCCTTGTTAGAATTGTTTAAAGTTATTTCATTGGCTAACGGCAGCCATAAAGTAACAGAGACATCCGTCACTGAGTTTTGCTATTAAAACGAAGAACTGCTACTCCATATACATTTTTTTCTTTATGCTCAAATAACTTTTAATCTGTGAGAGTAGTTTTAAGGTACCACTTTTTTAGAAAAAGAAAACAACCACACAACATTATCTCAACGTTAAAAAATGCTCCCGTTTCCATTGCGTGAGAGGTTCATTCCTGATTCTGGAAGAAGAGAGGAAATTTGGAGAAGAATGTCGATATTTTAGTTAGTTCAGTCCGTGAACTCTCCTTTCTTCCCGCCCCCCTAAAGGGGTTGAACCCGGGAGGGCGAAGCGAGAGTCCAGGATAACTTGCATGCGCATGCTCAGAACGCTGCCATTTTCCCCTCAAAATCGAGGGAAAAACCATTTTTGGAAGTACTTTCCAGATTCGGCTTGTGGCGCGATTTTCGGAATAATAAGCAACAATTTCTGCATTCAGATCCCAACTCATTGGAATTTGACCAGTGCCACGCTTAACCACATTCGATTTACCGAATTTCATCACAAAATCAAAGATAACGAAAGAAATCTTTGCCAAGATTTGTTGGCAACTGAAAACACCATCTCGGACTTGAAAGTGCAAGCACTGAGTTGTGCAAATGAGCTACTTGTACACGTCAGACTTTCCTTTCAAAAACTTTTGCAAACTCGCTCAACATGCATGCAGAAACAATACGAAAAAATGTTTTGGAAAAGAGTAATGACGCGTACTCGTTGTCGATAACAGTACAGACCCGGCACGATAAACCATATTTCGATTTTTACGTTTTTATGTTTTTTTTTACCACAATTTCAACGTCAAAGAAATTGTTGAGAATTTTTTGTTACTAAGTATGTAAGCCTAAATTGATTATATCTCTCGTCACTGACATCGGAGATGAGACCTGTTACGTTTTTTCTCGAGTTCAACAAGTATCATACACACCTGAGCCTTTGACAAATAATTGATCTGCTCGTTACTGACAAGTCACGATTTTTCCGGCTCAACCTCGTCCAATAATTGTTAAATGTTTTCACTTTCCACGGACACTTTGCTCCTTTCACTGGTCTCTTTGGCATTGTTATTACTAACATAGCGCTGTTCTTAACACCTATTTTGCTATTTTCAGTGACAGCACACAGCTCCCCACAATAAAGTAGAAAATACCACTGCTGGAAGGAACTTTTAGGGATGAGAGCTCTCTTAGTTAGTAGCGGGTACAGTTTGGAGAAGCAATTTATTGCACCAAAGATGTAGTTTTGCAATCGTTTAAATAAAGTGTGGGGAAATAATGTTTTGTCCTAAGTGTTCTCTTTATTCTCTTCAGTCTTCTGGAGTAGTACTTGTTTCATGACATAACAATAATCCCTGGGTTTACTTTAAGTTGAAATTAGTCTCTGGAAATTGATAGAGGGGGAAGCTGTGATATTTACTTTTGGTGTTCTATGCCTATGTCCTCTCGTCAGTAAAATGTATTTCACTTCATCTTTGTTATGAATTACAACCATTTGCGCAAAATTAAGATGCCCGAAGGGGGGCTTGGTTGTAAGCCTATAAGTCAACGTATCAATACTGAGAAAAAATCAGTTGAAACTGCTTTAAACAATATAAGCAATCCTCACGAAATTTCCCCAAGGAAGGGAATTCCCGTGTAAAAAGTGTGTAGATGCTGATGCTCGTGATCTCGTGTTGACACTTCGAATTGTTCAATGGAAAATTTCGGCCGTATACCTTCTTTGATTGGATAAGGGAACAATATGACTTTTTTTCGAGAATAGTGACCTTTAACACCGACAGTTTTCATAGCGACTGCGACGTCGGTGGACGAAATCAATCAGTGCAATCATAGCGCAATCATAGCGTCAAATCAACAATTTATTTTTCACGGTCAAAGTCTTCAAGTGCAGTTTTATTTTAAGGCTTTTCCTCACAGAATTCTGTTTCAAGTGTATTTTTCTTTTCAAGAGTTTATTCCTCTCAATGTGAGTACTTTTTTTATTGTTTTCTACACTGATACGCACAGTTTATTAGAATTTTTACAGGGCTTTATTTATTTAATTAATTATCCGCAGGGGATTTGTTTCCACCTGCACGACACGCTGCACTTTAACTTTTTCTACTCTTCGGTACTAACATTATTTTCTTTTTAATCAGCGTTAAATGGAAACATTTTTAAAAAACGTTTTTTGCTTTCCTTTGCGAACGTTATCAAAGCTTTCATTATGTGCAAAATTTAAAATTTTCTTTGTCTACGTACAAAGTTCGTTTTTACGGAGGGTCACAAGCTCTTCTTCAGTATCTCTTCCTTTTCCTTTCCGCCGGACTCGACACGGGGGTGTCGGGCAAAGGTCTGGTACCGGACTAGAAACACCCCTGGTCGGTTGGGCTTGGTCCCTGAAGATTCTCAACCATATGAGCCTTGGTGTCGATGTTCCTGTCTCTTTCCACCCGGGTGATGTTACATCTATTTCCTATTTCTTCTCTTGATTTCGATACCCTCTCAGTGGTTACCTAATACATAATACAATTACAAATCTATTAGTCATTCAGACGCTGCTTTTCGATCTGGATAGCACGCAGTCTCAAATTTTAGACTGTGCAGGGTTTTGTCCGCCCCTGCCCTTTTTCCAGGGCCGGGTGGCTGTTGGCCCAACAGCCTAGTACCCAATTTAGGGTCCCTCACTCAGGGTTACGAGTTACCCCCATTTGTTGTTTTCTTCGGGAACATTATTTTGATAATTTGTTTTGGAATTTTTCCACCTCAAATTATTTTGATTATAAGAATTTTAATTTTTTCCACCTCAAATATTCATTTAGATATGATTTATAAAACCAAGAGAACAAATAATAACAAATTATCTCTAGCATTTAATTTGAATGTAGCACACAATTGAATGAATAAGAAAAGAGTGTTCTTCCTTACAAAAGAAATAATTTGACAACTCATCACAAAACAAATTTACAACGCAATTACAGGAAACAATTTCAAAAGTCAGTTATAATGAACTCTTTTCTAGGTCAATAGTTTCTGACCATCAACTTAGGATCGATCTGAATTTTAAGATGAATTCTCAATGGCATCATACTTCAATTACAATACACAATATATAGGTTTCTTTATATTGTATCCTTTACAAATCAGTTTCATACTGCCTACCTGAAGAAAAATTTAATTTTTTTTTCTCACATGTAAACTTTATAGTTTTTACAGTTCCCTGTGGTTCTGGACCAATTTTCTGCTGCTAAAATTTCAGCATATCTATACGAGATCTACCAAGGCCAAGTTTAATACAAAAAAGAAGGAATTTACTTACTCTGTTAAATGGAGATGCTTTTTAACCATTATCCACTTGGCCACGAGACATCCAACAATTGTTTGGGAAGAAACCCATTGGAGATCTAGATACCGACACAATTTATTTGATGCTGTTTTTCCTGTGTTATGGCTGCTCAAAGCACCTGATAAGAGAACGGATTCTAACATCTCAACACTGGACCACACTACAAAAAGGAATCAAGAGAGCAAGAAAAATAAACTTTATTAATAACAACTTAAACTCTAAATCTAATATTTGGTTCTATTATAATGTTCGTCATGCCACTTGACTTTTTCTCTATGGAAAATTCAGAAATACCAATAATCTATAAATTTTGAATCATATCATGATCCCATATTTTTGAAAACAAAAATACCAATAATCTGTAAATTGTTTCAAGACATGTAGGTCTTATCTTTTACAGAACGACAAATGCTGTAAAAAAAATCTTTTTTTTCTTTTCAATAACAAGAGGGTATTCAGTTTTTCAAATACTATTTGTCATTTTCATGCAATGCTTTTCATTACATTAAATCATTTAAACTTGTATTTTTGGGCCTCTGTATTTTAACTATAATTTTTATATTTTGAATGGATACCCCTTGGGTAAACTTTTGGGCTTCAAACATGTACACATGAAATTTTCTAAGTCAATTTGGACAAATTTCCTTTTCTTTCCCTCTCCTAACTTTAATCACTAACTTTAATTACTAATTTTAACGTCCCCCTTTCTCTTCTAACCACTCTATGCTAATCTCTCTTTTATATTATTATTATTATTATCATTATTGTTGCACTGCCTTGTGGTTGACATGTCTTCTGTGCAGTTTGTTGGTCCCTCAACGTTAGTGTATTCTTTAACATCTAACAATTTTTGACTTCATTTTACTTTCTTATTATTTTCGATTTTCTGCTTACAACAATTCCTGTGCATACATCCACCCCTTGTACAATACCCACTGTTTCAATGGAGATTTGGAGAACCCTTTTATTAGGGATCCCATACTTTTGCACCTGATATGCCACAAAGGTTGCTAGATATATCTACTCCTATAAAAGATTTTTTTCAGCAAACAATTCATACGTTCGTCATATTTTTACCATGCTGACTTGTTTTATGACAGTTTAAAATTTTGTTGTCAGAAATTAAATGGAATAAAGGAATTATAACACCAAAAGTAAATATCACAATATCACTGCTTCCCACTTCTATCAATTTCCAGAGACTACTTTCAACTTAAAGTAACACCCAGGGATTTATTGTTATGTCATGAAAACAAGTTACGACTCCAGAAGACTGAAGAGAATACAAGAGAGAACACTTAGGACAAAAACATTATTTCCCCACACTTTATTTGAAAACGATTGCAAAAACTACATCTTTGAGTGCAATAAATTGCTTCTCCAAACTGTACCCGCTACTAACTAAGAGAGCTCTCATCCCTAAAAGTTCCTGCCAGCAGTGGGTATTTGTCTAACTTTAAATTGTGGGGAGCTTGTGTGCTGTCTACTGAAAATAGCTACAATAGGTGTTAAGAACAGCGCTATGTTCGTAATAAACCAATGCCAAAGAGACCAGTGAAAAGGCGCAAAGTGTCCGTTGGAAAGTGGAAAACAATTTAACAATTAATTGGACCGAGGTTGAGCCCGGAAAAATCGTGACTTGTCAGTGAACGAGCAGAATCAATTATTTTGTCCAAAGGCTCCAGGTGTGTATGGATACCTTGTTGAACTCGAGAAAAAAACGTAACAGGTCTCATCTTCCG
Source organism: Platygyra sinensis (assembly GCA_019787425.1). NCBI lineage: Eukaryota > Metazoa > Cnidaria > Anthozoa > Scleractinia > Merulinidae > Platygyra > Platygyra sinensis. The sequence goes on along the minus strand of JAHPZR010055883.1, from coordinate 147 downwards.
ATGTCAGTGACGAGAGATATAATCAATTTAGGCTTACATACTTAGTAACAAAAAATTCTACCAACAATTTCTTGACGTTGAAATTGTGGTAAAAAAAAAAAACATAAAACGTCAAAATCGAAATATGGTGTTTATCGGGCGGGGTCT